>JBBHKE010001803.1:36071-81269 GCA_037447655.1 Zygnema cylindricum
CTCCGCATAAAGAGTGTACCCAACAACCGCCCAGCTGTCACTAAAGCAGTTCTAAATAGCAACGCTTGACATTTAGGACCTTTTGTTGTGGAAATAACAGTCAGCGTTACTAGACGCAAACACTTTACCCGCGCTAGAGCGCCGCCCAAGTCGCTAGTTCCTAAAAAGTCTATACGGTTTTAGACATTTTTGTTTCAAAAGGCTAAGGCCGTAGCACCGGCAACTTAACAATCCTCCATATGCTGTCTTAAAACTCGTCGTATCATCATCTCACGTGACGTCATTTTTAATGAGGACCCTCTAATTCGCCACCTCGTACAAAATATTCCATTCACACCTCTAACAGTTGATTTCTCTACGGACTCATCATCCGTTGATCCTCTAACTCCTCCTAACAATTCAACGGCCACGATGCCGGAATCGGAAAACTTTGTTTTTACAGATTTTGGCATATCTGAAAAATCCTTGATCGCTGAACCCGCCGCGAGATCGCGCCCATTTCACAAACGCAGATCATTGCGACTGACAATAAAGGTGTTGTTTTCCAGGATTTACAGTTCGCAACGATAAATCTTGACGAAATCACTGTCGACCCGCCAACAACCCATGTGAGAAATACGCCTCAGGACGAATATTTACGCGTGCCAAACGAAACGCATCTGTTGTCATTAATACTACCAAACGGCGTACGGCCTACGACAAATTTTGTTAAACCAATTCTGGCGAACCCACTTGCGCAATCCTCCACGACAATTTTTTTGAACGGTTCGCCTATTCAGCAAATTGTATGGCGTAGTACTCGACTTGTACGTCCAACTTGGAAAGTGACTCAAAATCTTGCTCACGCCAATCTTGTTGACGTCAAAGATCCACCACTCACATTAAAATATGTTATAAAGCGTCCAAATGCAGACAAGTGGCACTTGGCGGCCAATGAAAAATATCAAGCTTTAATGACAAATTAGACTTGAACGTTTTGCGAATTGCCACCTAACGGGCGTGCCATTGGTTAAAAATGGGTTTTTAATGCTAAAAAATTTGCAGAGGGATCTGTTGAACGCTTTAAGGCGCGCCTAGTAGCGAAAGGTTATTCGCAGATGGAAGGAATTGATTACAACGAGACTTTCGCCCCTGTTGCAAAATTTGAATCTATTCGTACAATTTTGTCTTTGGCGGCAATCCACGATTGGGAGCTTCAGCAACTAGACGTAAAAACTGCTTTTTTACACGGGAATCTTGAAGAAGATATTTACATGGAACAGGCTCCAGGATACGTTGTAGCTGGACAAGAATCTTTGGTCTGTCGATTGAATAAATCAATTTATGGTCTTAAGCAGGCGCCACGTGTGTGGCACAAAACACTTGTCTTTGCTTTATTAAAAGATGAATTCAAAGAAATTATTGCAGATCTTGGTATTAACATTAAAGGTATATGTGACAATTTAGTAATCATTATTATTTACGTTGATGATTTAATACTTGCTAGTCGTAGTAAAACATAAATTAACAAGGTAAAAATCATGCTAGCCTCTCAATGGTCGATGACAGATTTGGGTGACCTTGATTACTATTTAGGCATTAGCATTACAAGAAATAGATCTAAACGTTAATTACAAATAAGTCAAGAGCATTATATTGTCGATCTTTTACAGACTTTTGGAATGTGCGATTGTAATCCTGTCTGTACACCTCTTAATCCAAATACCACACTTAGAAAAGAAGTATCCGATGGGAATGCCCAGGGAGAAATATGGTCTCTTTGTAATTATGTGTCTCCATTTGGACCAAAATTGAGGAAGCCTCTAAGTAGTTCAACTAGCCCACTTTCAATTAGAGCAACTGCCACCTAAGCAAACAAATAGAAAATCTGACTGCACCCCTGTGCCGCCTGGACTCCCCTAAGTCCACAGCAAGAAGAATCACTGAAAACACCCAACGAGGCGATTAGTTATGGAGTAGCCAATATGCAATATTTATACAAGCTTATTAGGATAGAGGCGGATACCTCCTCAATCTACTAAGTCCTAAACCCTCTCACAACTTCTATCTACTAAAGTACAGAACCAATCAGAAGACTGTACAAACCAGGCGATTAGTTATGGAGTAGCCAATATGTAATATTTATACAAGTTTATTAGGAGAGAGGCAACTACCTCCTTAATCTACTAAGTCCTAAACCCTCTCACAACTTCTATCTACTATGGTACATAACCAATCAGAAGACTGTACAGTACAGAAAGGTACTACATCTGATGTACTTTCTGTACGGCATGTGTACGACAAGGCCATGGAGTTTACGCCTGTCTCCTTCGGACTTGTCCTCATGTTCTCCTGGATTTCCTCTTCTCAATGAAATCGTGCCACGTGTCGCCAGGTCATGTCACAACCGAAAACCGCCAAGGCGGCCATTCCGCGATCTCAGCGATGGTGCGGGCCGTCGGATCAAAACCGGCTTTAAAAGACAGTTGTTCAAAAACAAATGTCCGGTACATTTGTTTCGTGCGCACTAAAACTCCAACTAGTGTCTATGTATTCTATTTGTAATTCCGTTAATCGGATTAGTCGCCTATTTATTGTTTAAATAGCTATCAAACCCTATGTATCCTAACAGACTACTACGACAGACTGGTAAGGGTTGACGGCTACGCCTTGCCCTACCAGTCGGAGGTTCTAGTCTTGCCAAACTCAACCTTTTTGGTTGAGAGTGACTTAGGTCACTCTTAAGCCCTGCCTATGGAACTAAGGCAGCCATGGCTCCACCACCCTCTCTCTCCTTCAATGACTACAACAAGTATGGGGGCTAGAGAGAGAAGGTGGAGGCAGGCTGCCTGTGTTTTTCCTTTTTCTTTTTATTTTAATTAAGACCTAGAAAATACCTCCCCTAAATCTATTGACTTCAACACTCTTTTTATTTTCTTGTCTAATTTTAGTTTCTCTTTTAATCCACACTTTTTTCTACAGTACTTTAGCTTGGGAGATGGCACAGGCTTTTTCATCATTTTAGCCACCATTTCCCCATCACTCTTATACACCAAATTCACAATTCTATTTTCTACCTTTTTCCTCACAAAACTCAATCTTATGTCCATATGCTTAGCTTTGAAATGATGTTTTGGATTGGCTACAATTGCAATTGCAGCCTGATTATCACAAAACACTTCATGCACTCCCTTCTTCATGTACCCCAATTCTTGCAACAAAGACTTCACCCACATCAGCTCTTTCACAGCAGAACAAGAGGCCATATACTCAGCCTCCACATTGCACTGCGCAACAACCTTTTGTTGCTTGGTGCTCCAACAGCAAACACCTTCTCCCACATACATTACATACCTAGAAGTGCATCTTTTCATAGGTGCATCCCCATAAATGGCATCACTCCAAGTAGTAATGTCAGTGTGCTCCCCTCCCAAATGCAACCATAGATCCCTAGTTCCCACCAGGTATCTCATTACTCTCTTGGCTGCCTCTCAGTCTCTCTTTGTGGGATCATTAAGACTCCTACTGAGGACTCCAGCTGCTGCAGAACCTGTCTGTAAGGAATATACTTCATAAACTGCCTCTCTTTTGGACTCATCTGATCATCTAGCATTATCACTCCTCCTTCTACACTCCCATCACTTACTTTCTTCAAGTCCATGGGAGTGGTACAACTGTTTGCATTCTCCATCTGAAATTTCTACAGCATATTTCCTATAGCCTCTTTCTAAGTAAGTCTCATTATCCTCTTCCCCCTATCCCTTTCCATTTGAATTCCCTGAATATATTTAGCCTCCTCTAAATCCTTCATGTCAAATCTACTTCTAAGATCTTTCTTTAGCCTATTTATCTTTTCCATAGACTTACTCAATACAAGCAAGTCATTCACATAAATTGCAATAAAAATTACTCCATTCTCATCCTCAAACATATAAATAGAATGGTCAAAACTGATCCAAATATACCCGAGATTGGTAAAAAACTCATCTAGTTTCTTATTCCATTGTTTGGGGGCCTGCTTCAGTCCATATAAGGACTTCATAAGTCTGCAGACTTTGCCTCCTCTCCTTTCTCTACTAAACTTTCTGGTTGCCGCATGAAGATTTCCTCCTCTAGGTCACCGTTGAGGAAAGCGGTCTTGATATCCATCTGGTGAATTTCCATGTCTTCGGCTGCTGCTTGACTAAGGAGAATCCTTACAAATGGGAATCAAACTACCGGAGCAAAGGTCTCCTCATAATCTATCCCCTCTTTTTGGGTGAACCCCTTTGCCACCAACCGAGCCTTATATCTCTCAATGGTATTATCTGGGTTCAGTTTCAGTTTAAATACCCATTTACAACCAATAGGTTTTCTACTGGGACAGTCCACAGCTCCTTTTTCTCCAGTTGAGGCTATCTCATGTTTATAAACTGACATCTCTTCCTCCGACTATCCATTGCCTTGAGTATGACTAATGCCCTGGCTGAGAAACTTTGTTACCTTGTGAGCTGCCTTTTTTCTTGAAGCCTTATGCTGCTCCTCCGTCCTCCCTCAAAGTCCAAAGCTGGAATGGAGGGAAGTCTTGGATTCCTCCGCACTGTCTCAGCAGCTCCCCTATCTATGAAAACCTGTTCTGACTCCTCATCCTCTCTCTCCTCAAAGTGTGTAGGAATATGAGGGGATTTCGATATATCTCCCCCATCTTTTATCTCCCCTGGAACTTCAATCATGTTGTCACAAGTGTCTTTTCTGGGAAGATCTAAGTCCTCCTCACTCTCGGACTCAAAACTGATTCTGGTTTTCTTAGTGTATTTGAAGGGATCAAAAGACTTTCCTTCATCCATGACAACTAGATGTTTTACCACAGTGATATCTTGTTAAACAAAGTCATAGACTCTATATCCCTTGACATCCTCGTCATATCCCACAAAATATTATGGTTTCCCTTTAGCATCTAGTTTCCAGTTTTTCTTATCTGTGTCAAGACTATAAACTTGACTACCGGATACTTTCAAATGAGAGATATTCGGTTTCCTTCCAACCCATCTCTCATAAGGGGTCATCCCTTGAACAGCTGTAGTGAGGAATCTATTCTTAATGTAGTTAGCACAGTTCATGGCTTCTACCCAAAATCTTCTTCTTATTTTCTTATCTGCCAACATACTACATACACTATCTCCTAAAGTCTGGTTTAACCTCTCAGCTACCCCATTCTGTTCTGGATTATTTGGTGTAGTTTTCTGATGCTGAACTCCATCGTCTCTCAAATTATCCTCAATTTGGTTAGAGGTGTACTCTCCCCCATTATCACTCCTTATTCACTTAATGGGGGTTCCGTGCAACTTCTCACTCCAGGCTTTGTATTTAAGAAGTAGACTCTGGAATATCTGACCAATCATCAGTCATTAACAGCATATACCTCTTCCCCCCAACCGAAGGTACTCTTGCTGGTCCCCAAATATATGTGTGTACCAAATCTAGTACTTTCTCACCTCTATATGTGGCAGTTTGGGAAAGGGAAGTCTATGAGCCTTACCTTCGGCACAGCCAATAGAATCATCCATCATTTCATTATCCCCAAATTGAATGCCTTCTACTACACCCAGCTTCTTCATTTCCCTTAGTCTATCAAAATGCACATGTCCCAAACGTTTATGCGAGATCATCAAGCTCGGGACACCACCAAAGTAAGCACTTTTATTTTCATTACTCAGGTTAAGCTTAAACATTCCTTGGCTACCCTTATCTGCTCTGAAGTAGACTTCATCTCCATACTTAGCTGTAAAGACTCCCTTTCTAGTGAAGGTATCAAAATCCTTCTCATCTAAAACAGAGGTAGACACGAGATTCTTACTCAGTTGAGGAATGTAGAGCACGTCTTAAAAGGTGAGAATAGAAGTCTTACCCTCCACTAAGACTTTCAGATCTACCGAGCCCACTAGATCTATGGTAACTACTCTCACATCCCCATACTCTATTTCCACAGTAAGGATCTTTCTTAGCTTAGTGAAGAGGTGCCTGTCACGACACATATGCATGGATGCACCTGAGATGCACCTGAGTTGATGATCCATCCTTCCTCTAGAGCTTCCTGAATGGCTCCAAGGGCACACTTCTGTTTCTGAGGGATCTCCTTCTCCTCTAGATTCTTGTCAAGAAGAAGCTCCCCATCTTCCTCCTCGGAAAATTCGTCCTCCTCGGTCTCTCCTTTCACTCGTGTGACCACAAGTGCTTTCTTCTTCCCTCTAGGAGAACCCCCTCCACGATTTTCTTGAAGCCTCAGCTTTGATAGCCAATCAGCTATGAAGTGCCCTGGCTTTTTGCAAAAATAGTAAACGCCCTTTGGAGTCCTCGGTTCTCTAGATTGGTACTTTTCCCCTTTGAAGCTGTTGTACAGCTTCTTCGGATCCTTTCTCCACCGGTCCGTTCCGGCAGCTGGAGCTTAAACGCTCTTTCCTCCTCTCCGGACCTCAATGGTGTTCTCCTGCACAAGTATCATTCAGACCACGGTGTTCAACTTCCAAGCACTATCATCCATTTTTTGCACTCGGTGCACTATATTTTCATACTCCTTCGGCAACTTCATCATGAGAGTGTTAACTTTCATCTTCATAGTGCCTGTCCATCCGGCACTTTCCATCTCCATGTACAGACAAGAGAGATCCCTACAATAGTCCAACATCTTTCCTCCTTTGGAAGTGTAACTCATCAGCCTTTGCTTAGCCACCTGGAGCTCTTGAATAGTGCCACCTTTATAGATCTCCACAAAGGTCATCCACAACTCCTCGGCCTTGAAGATGTGAAGGTGAGAAGTCGCCAAAGCTTGAGTGAAGTGCCTCAAAATGAAGTGCTGGCATTCATGTTGGTGTACTCCCACATCTGAAGCTCGTTTTTCTCAGTCTTCACGACCACCGTTCCGAGTGCTATGGCAATAGGAGTGAGAGGTGTCTCCTTTCCTTTCCCCTTTTTTGGACACACCGCTGTCCCTATCATCTGTCTCCTCCGTTGGAGCAGATCTTGCTGCAGAAAGCCTCACTCCTCCAAACCCTGGTGGAGTTCCTTAAGACGGACGTTTCACTTGTCCACTAACAATACCCCAATATCGTTTCTCACACAATAACCCACTATTGTTTCTCACACAATGCCCCTGTCATCATAGCTTCCCACTAAATGAACCCAAATCCATTGAAAAACCTGCAATCTGTGTCCCCCATTTGGACCAAAATTGCGGAAGCCTCTAAGTAGTTTTCAACTAACCCACTTTCAACTAGAACAAATGCCACCCAAGCAGACAAATAGATAATCTGATTGCACCCCTATGCAGTCTAGACTTCCTTGAGTCCACAACAATAAGAATCACTGAAAACGCCCAACCAGGCAATTAGTTATGGAGTGGCCAAGATGCCAATATTCATACAAGCTTATTGGGAGAGAGGTGGCTACCTCCTCAATCTACTAAGTCCTAAACCCTCTCACAACTCGTATCTACTAAGGTACAGAACCAATCAGAAGACTGTACAGTACAGAAAAGTACTACGGCCGATGTACTTTCTCGACCTGTGTACGATAAGGCCATGGAGTGGACGCCTGTCTCCTTCGGACTTGTCCTCATGTTCTCCAAGATTTCCTCATCTCAATGACATCGTGTCACGTGTCGCCGGGTCATGTCACGACCGAAAGGCGCCAAGGCGGCAATTCCGGGATCTCGGTGATGGTGCGGCCCGTCGGATCAAAACCGGCTTAAAACGACAACCGTTCAAAAACAAATGTTCGGTACATTTGTTTCGTGCGCACTAAAACTCCAACTAGTTTCTGTATATTATATTTGTAATTCCGCTGATCGGATTAGTCGCCTATCTATTATTTAAATAGCTATCAAGCCATATGTATCCTAACAAACTACTACGACAGACTTGTAAGGGTTGACGGCTACGCCTCGCCCTACTAGTCGAAGGCTCGAGTCTTGCCGGACTCAAGCTTTTTGGTTGAGAGTGACATAGGTCACTCTTAAGCCCTTCCTATGGAGCTAAGGCAGCCATGGCTCCACCGCCCTCTCTCTCCTTTAGCGACTACAACAAGTATGGGGACGAAAGAGAGAAGGTGGAGGCAAGTTGCCTGTGCTTTCTTTTTCCTTTTTTATTTTAATTAAGACCTAGAAAATACCTCCCCTAAATCTAGTGATTTCAACATAGTAAAGTGGGAAACTCAATCCTCTGCAGAACTACTCATTCAGTTGTAGATGTTGCAAAGTCATATTTTGACAACGTGGTCAGACATCATGGAGTCCCTTTGTCTATAGTCAGTGATAGAGATTCTAAATTAACGTCTTCATTTTGGAAAGAATTACACCAAAATTTAGGCACTGAATTAATGAGTACCTCTTATCATCCTCAAACAGATGGACAGACAAAAAAAATGAACCGTACACTAGAAAAAATGCTTAGGACTGTTTGCAATAGAGTTCAGAACACATGGGAATCTAAACTGCAATTAATGGAATTTGCATACAATTCATGTTAACATGCTACTACAGGATTCTCACCGTTTGAAGTTGCATACGACTACCAACCGAGAGAAGCATTAGACTTAATATCGCCGTTCAATTTCTAAGGTGTGTTTCTCCCTTGGTGGTGGACTTGTCCCATGGTCTTCTCGGAAACAACAAAATGTTGCTCTCTCATCTACTGAAGCTGAATATATGGCGGGCACCTCTGCCACAAAAACCGCCATTTGGCTTCGTCGTCTTCTCACGGACCTTTCTTTTCATCAATCTTCTCCCACTCCTATCTTTTGTGATTCTCAAGGAGCTCTCGCTCTCATGAAAAATCCCATTCATCATACTCGATCAAACCATATCGATATACAATACCGCTTTACACGTGAAAAAATTATGGATAGAACGATATGTTTCTCTCATTGTTCTACCTCTAATCAACTTGCCAATTTTCTCACCAAACCTCTTCCTCGCCCTTCATTCGACAAAAATATATTTTCTCTTTTGTCCTACGTGACTTAAACTCCGTGCTTCAATCGAGGGGGGGTATTAGAATTCGTCATTCCATCATACTATTGAATCACTATATTTAGGTAGTTATTTCATGATGATTAAGTCCTTGAACACTAAGTTTTAAGTGTCCACTTTAATTAGTGTTCATGTACTTGTTTGTACATAATGTGTTAGCGTAAAAAGATTCTCACTAAAGTTTAGGATCTTTCTAACTAGTTGTACCTCCACTTCTAGATCTATGTAGATTAGTCGTAGTTCCACTTATTGGATGTACCTATATTAGTTGTACCTCCACTTTAGTGTAGTGCGTTTTACACGCTTGAGTTCATCTATAAAACTCAAGCGTCTCACTATGTTTCACCATCCAAAATTCAATTTACTGAACTTAAGTTCACGACGGTTTTTTTGTCATTACTGTCTTTTTTTTTATGTACTTTGTACACTTTCCTGTCCTTTTGCTCCTTTTAAATCTTTTGAAATTGCCGCTAATTTATTAACTAATTCTGGTTCCTTACCTCTGCGGAAGGCCTCCCACAAAGACATTATAAAAAGTTTATATTAAAACAGAATTATATAGACAAAATTAAAAGGCTAAAATCAAAAAATCATCCACACTAGTTCCGGTGTCTCATCTCAGCGGAAGCCCCCCTCACATAACTGATAAAAGCAGGGATAATTTCTTTCCGGAATAGAAATGTGTACCACTCTCGATCTCTCCAAAAGGTATGAGTTAATAGCGGCTCCAAAAACTCATCCTTTCTTTTCGAATTGGATTCAATATATTTTCCACATCGGCTGTAAAAAAGAGAGAGGGAGAAAGGGAGGGAAAAGGGAGGAGGGAGGGAGGAAGGAGAGAGAGAGAGGGAGGGAGGAAGGGAAGGTGAAAGAGAAGAGGGACGGTGAGTGAGAGGGAGGAGGTGAGGGCGGGAGGGTGAGAGAGAAGAGGGAGGGAGGGTGAGAGAGAAGAGGGAGAGAGGGAGGGAGGGAGGAAGGAAAGAAAGTCTGAGGAAAGTTCGTTCTCACCTACAGGAGGTAAACACGGGGAAGGACGTTTCGTCAAAATTACAACAAAGTTTTAAGTTTACATTTTAATAAGTTATATTTAAGATGATTTTGATTGGCTACTCGTTTTTGGGTTATCAATTTAAAAAAATTTAGTTACGGTACAAATCATTCATTCTGGATGCGACTTCATGTTTTTTCAAAGTCGAATTTCTGCATTCCGAAAAGGGTTTCCGGAAAAGAAGATGATTTACCACAGTTGTCAAGTTTTGACGCACTTGGCCGTATGTTTTGTCCGTCGCTACGCTCCAAAAAGGTTGCCAGCCGAGCGGTCGGCTAGTTTGGCGCCTCTGTTTTTGTTTTTTTGCGGAATGAATGGTACGGGATCATTCGTTTCCTCATCTCATTCATCATCCATTTCTAGTGTGAATGCAGCGAATAGCGATGTACACCGTGTTTCGCTATTAGTGTAGAAAAAAAAATCGTCACTTAAAACATTTTTCTTCGTACACACCTGTCCTATTTGCATATGGAGACTGGTGATGGGAAGGTGAGAATCTCGGATTTCAATCGCAACCGTCAGATCTATAATCTAACAAGCATGTACGGCGAAAAAATGTTTTGAGTGGCAAAAAAAACATTAACACTAATAACGATATACGCTGTAGTGCTACGTATCGACAAACTTTTGATCGCGATAATTACATTTACCGATGTCAGATATCGATTTGTCGATTCACCTTGTAGACCAGAGATCGCAAAAGTCGAAATTTTACATAACCGAAATCCACTTTTATTTTTTTCAAAATCTGAGTAACCGACGACCGACCGGGTTATGTCACGCTCCAAAATTGTTAACCGTTAACCGACCGACGTTTACGAAATAAAAGTTAACCGAAAATCGATTTATCGTGACTAACCGTGCCCGCCCGTAACCGAAAAAGTACAAAATTACAACACTCATTGTTATTAGCGTTAATGTAGTTTGCAATAATGTACGACGTATGAATAAGCCAATAATTACGATTTGTCGCGTTCCCTAAGATTTGCGAAATGAATAGTGTAATTACAGTGTCAGATTTGCGACGCTAATTATGATGTCACGTACTTCCACAATACCAAAGAGTACAAAGTACAATAATGTTGGATTGTATGCACAATACAAAATTTTCATTTTTTTTGGTTTTTTTGGTTAACCGACTGTAACCGACTTTTTTTTTTCTGGTGAATTAACCGACCGCAACCGCCCGGCTCCCAAAATTTGGCAACCGAATCCGTTCCGGATCCGGCTCGAGCGGTCGGTTAACTATCGGTCACGGTTTCGGTTGACCGTTTGTGACCTCTGTTGTAGATTGTACACCGTGCATCGCTATTACTGTTTAGTGTTAACACTAATAGCGATACACGGTGTACTGAACCGTACTGTAGTACTGTACAGTAGTGAACAGGGGCAACAAAGAAAACTCAAACTGCCAGCTCATCCGTCTTCCAAAACCATTTTCGACAGCCAGTGTTGAGTATCGAGGACCTATTGACGATATTCGATATATATCGAATTTTAGGTACCAGATAATCGATATATCGAGACCATGTACGGAGAAGCTAAATATCCAGATTTTTTTTTTCAAAAAGCCCCCCCCCCCCCCCCCCCCCTTTTGGGGGCCGCTCGGGGGGGGGGGGGGCGGGGGGGGGGTCCGAACTATTTTTCGTACGGTTTACCGTTCTTTCCCTGTACGGTAACTGTACGGTATATGGACGGACATCTTTTTTTGCGATATATATCGCGATGATTTATGTTGGTCGCGGTACGATATATCGAGGACTTTGCTCGATCGATATTCGATATATTGAATATCGAAGTTATCGCGATATGAAACTACCCGATACCTAACACGGCGACAGGATCAATCCATGCGAAGCGGAAAGTTTCACCATCTGTCGTAAAACTGTGACTGCTTTCCTCACTTTGCCGTCAAGCGAATCCTGTCCGTCGATCTTGCACGAGTGATGAAAACGCATCGTCAATTCTGCTGTTCATCGAACCGTTGCTTACCCTTTATCGCACGTGCCGTGAATTGAACCTGCTCCCTCTTCTGTTACATTGTTGCCCTTCACAATTTCTTTTTTCTCTCTGCTGCCATAAGCTTTGTGACTCTTTGTAGCCATGGCGGGCATAGCTATAGGTCTTAATAAGGGCCACGAGGTCACCAAGCGTGAGAAGGTCCAGAGACCTTCGCAGCGTAAGGGAGTAAGCTGTTATTCCTTTGAAACCCTAAAAACCCTAAAAGAATTAAGAAGTCTCCCCACATTATTATTAGTAAAACTTTTCCTTTTCCTTTCCTGTTCCCTTTCCCTTTCATTTTTTTGCTGTTTCTGGTTTTCTGCCACTGAAATGATGGTTTTACATTAGATATATACAATTTTAGCCCTCTTTTCATGAATTTTAAATCGACTTTGTTTTCCACAGTGATGAAAGAGCTTAATTCTCTGACACACCTCACACTATAAAATGTTGTGAAAGGTTTCTTTCACATATTTGTCTGTTTGTGACAGTACAATCTGGAGGCTGGAAGTGTCTGAGCTTGTTTAGGGTTTTAGAGATTTCCGTCTGCATATGTTTTTGCAGAACTTTGCAACCATTTCAATAAAATATTTAAAAGACAGGCAAGATGACAGATGAGAGGGACTTTCAGAATCCGGTTTTCCATTAACTACACTGCCTACCATTATTAGTGTTTAGGATGTATTAGTGTTTAAGATTTATTAGTGTTTAGGATTTATTAGTGTTAATGCGAAATTATAATATATAACACTAATTTAGTGCAGAGAGATATGGCAGATTTTAGTCCACTCCTTTAAATGATGTTTTTAACACTATGTAATGATTTTCTGCCAAAAAAGTCCCCACCGAAATTAGTGCTATTAACTTCAATAACGATGGGCGGTGTAGTCTTAGTTCGCTGTAGTGAGACTGTTTCACAAAGAATTGTTTGACAGTATTCCGGGAATTGTTTATTAGAGTAAAGAAATTATTAGGGTGAGGTTTATATTAGTGTAATTTATTCTGATTCGGCTCCGAATGACGTGGATACGGTAGTTCTGAACCGTTAAATTAAGTAATGCGAAGAAAAAATTAGATTAGTGTCATCGGTGGTATTTTAAGTTCGAGGGATATATGTTGGAGCACCGATAGAATGTCATCCACACTAATAATGATAACGTGTATTACCTTTTAGTGGTACCTAATCACATGCTTACATTACAAGGACCTGTTTTTTTTCTTTTTTTTTGGGTTTTGCAGGTATTGGGTAAGCGTGTTAAATTTGTTCGTTCCATTATCCGGGAGGTTGTGGGATTTGCCCCTTATGAGAAACGTATTTCTGAGCTTTTGAAGGTGGGAAAAGACAAAAGGGCGTTGAAATTGGCTAAGAAGAAGTTGGGAACTCACCTTCGAGCGAAGCGAAAGCGTGAGGAAATGACCGGTGCATTGCGTAAAATGAGGTGAGTCTATTCAGCTGCCGTGGCTTTTTTTAGGGATTAAGAGTTATAAATATCAAAAGTTAAAAGATTAAAAGTTAAAATGAAGGCGTTTTGATAGTTTCAATTGTAAACTACAAGGCGCAAACTCATTCTGTGGAAAATCCATGTGGCTTGTGTTTTTTTAAAACGTTAAAGTAGATTCGCATGGTTCCCATCAAATATTTTTTCTACAAATGCGAGATTCTGTTGCTCGATGCCAAGGGCAACCCATTCTGACTCATTATTTTGCTTAGGTAACCTTTATTCTCTAACAGAACTGTAATACTTGCAACATTATAGTTTATTATAGCACATAATGGACCCTCTCCCTTTCCCTCTCTCTCCTCCTCTCCCTCCCCCTCCCTCCCTCTCCCTCTCCCTCCCTGCCGCCCTTCCTCTCTCCCCTCTCTCGCCTTCTCCCTCTCCCTCGCCCTCTCCTTCTCACTCTCCTTCTCCCTCCCCTTCTCCCTCTAAGCAATATTTATCCTAACCTTAACTCTTTCTGGACTTGAGTAGCATCAGCTGCCTTAGAATTGAAAACAGTGGCTGGTGAAATTCTGACTCATGCCATATCTGATATTCTGGACATTATTACTTGGAATTAGGCCATGAGACGTTTGTGTAAACTTTTATACTCCGATTACGTGTAGTGCAGCCATGTGTGCATAACTTGCTATGCGGAGTTTTATTCCTTCCCTGTCTATCCCTTTTTTATTTTTATGTATGTCCTCACTCTTGGGCCCCAGCCTGAAAACCTTCGGGTTCATCGGATGCTCAGCAAACATTCAACCACATGTTAGATATTGTATATTTAGGTCAGGATTATTTAGGATAGGTCATGTACATTTATAGAAAGGATTTGGCTATTCCAACTTTGGGCGGGTTAAGGGTAGTAACTGACACATTGGTGGAATATCAAGTAGTCTCTGTATGTCTAACTATTGACAGCAAATTACTACACTATTTGTAGAAGGTGCAGTTTTGAATTTGAATTTGAAGGGTCAGACAAAGTATACTTATTTTATGAGACTTCTTCTATCTGTTCGTCTTCACTTCGTCATATAGGGTTTGGTTCATTGAGGTATACCAAATAGAGAATGAATATCTACTCGCTCGTTGTTATCTAGGAGGGCAATTTAGTTTTTGGGTTGGGGTGTTACATTGAACCATGCATCCATTAGTAACTTTGATCATTGTTCAAAACTTTGTATGTCGCTGCATGTGGAAAAATGGCAATAGTTCAAGTGAATGGTTAGCTATATGTGGTTTATGGAAACAGTAGCCTTTTTTTTGCTGTAATTTCTTTGATTCATGCGTTCTATAAGTTTGTATTACCTTGCACCATATTAACTTCATATGCACTTGCTGTGCTTTTTGGGAGTTCAGGGCCGGAGCAGCACCTGTTGAAAAGAAAAAGTAAAGGGAGAAAAAATCACCAGGATGCTCTAGTATTTCTGTTTATTTGTAAAACTGGATCGCTGTCCCATTTTCGTTTTTATTCAATGCGAACGCGGCTTACCACTCAGTTGATCTTCACCGATGGTAGAGTTAGTGAGCTGTGATTGGCTCATTTGCCTAACTCTTTTCCTAGGGTTTGAATTAGGAGGCGAGGTTGTTTTTCATGTTGTTCTTATTATGATATAATGCCAAGCCAATAGCTGGTTCCCCACGCTCGAGATCTTATATGTCCATTCTTTCCTTATTGGCTTTCCAGTCTCTGTATCTTTGTTTCATTGCTGTTGTACAGTCTGTAATTGTTTTTTCGATTCGCGGTGTACACCGCCAATCGCTATTAGAGTATATAACGCCAATTCGGTGCCCCTAAATTTTGACCCCAAAACCTGAAATAGAATTAATAACGCTATTTAAGTAAGTGGACCATAATCTGCCACGTCTCAAGCACTAAATTAGAATCAATAACGCTAATTTTTTTTTGACGCTATTTAATCCTTGACTCTAATAGCGATTGGCGGTGTAGTGTACATTTACCGTGTATCGTTATTAGCGTTAATGATTTTTCCGCCACTTAAAACATCTTTTATCCGTACACACTTGTCCAATTTTCAAATTTAAAATCGCCAATCGGAAGCTGAGAATCTTTCCTATTAATCGCAACCGTCAGATCCACAATTTAACAAGTGTGTACGGAGAAAAGATGTTTAGGCGACAAAAAATATATCAACACTAATAACGATTCGTGTGTAGTACTGTACTTTAGCTAACAGGGGCAACAAAGAAAACTCAAACTGCCAGCTCATCCGTCATCCAATACCATTTCTGACAGGATCAATCCATGCTAAGCGGAAAGTTTCACCTTCTGTCGTAAAACTGTGTGACTGCTTTCCTCACTAAGCCCTCAAGCGAATCGTGACCGTCGATCTCGCACGAGTGATGAAACCGCATCGTCGATTCTGCTGTTCATCGAACCGTTGCTTACCTTCCATCGCACGTGCCGTGAATTGAACCTGCTCCCTCTTCTGTTACATTGTTGCCCTACACAATTTCCTTTTCCTCTCTGCTGCCATAAGATTTGTGACTCTTTGTAGCCATGGCGAGCATAGCTATAGGCCTTAACAAGGGCCACGAGGTCACCAAGCGTGAGAAGGTCCAGAGACCTTCGCAGCGTAAGGGAGTAAGCTTTTATTTTCCCTTTCTCTTTTTTCTTACTGTTTAAGAATCAGGATTACATTATTTTTAGTAAAAAAAAAAAAATCCTTTTCCTTTCCTGTTCCCTTTCACTTTCACTTTCACTTTTTTGCTGTTTCTGGTTTCTGCCACTGAAATGTTGGATTTTCACTAGATACTTACAGTTTTAGGGTTTTTTAGGGTTTTTTATGGACTTTGTTTTCCACAGTGATGAAAGAGCTTAATTTCTGACATTTTACACTAGAAAACGTTGTGAAAGTTTCTTTCACATATTTGTCTGTTTGTGACAGTACAATCTGGAGGCTGGAAGTGTCTGACCTTGTTCAGGGTTTTAGAGATTTCCGTCTGCATATGTTTTGCAAAACTTTGCAACCATTTTAATAAATGTTATAGGCAATATTTAAAAGACAGGCAAGATGACAGATGAGAGGGACTTTCAGAATCCGGTTTTCCATTAACTACACTGCCCACTATTATTAGTGTTTAGGATTTATTAGTGTTTAGGATAAATTATAATATATAACACTAATTTAGTGCAGAGAGATGTGGCAGATTTTAGTCTACTCCTTCAAATAGTGTTTTTAACACTATGTAATGATTTTCGGCCAAAAAAGTCGCCACCGAAATTAGTGTTATTAACTTCAATAACGATGGGCAGTGTAGTCTTGGTTCGCTGTAGTGAGACTGTTTCACAAAGAATTGTTTGACAGTATTCCGGGAAATGTTATTTGAGTAAAGAAATTAAACTGAGGTTTATATTCGTGTAATTAATTCTGATTCGGCTCCGAATGACGTGGCTACAGTAGAACTGTAACAACAAGTAAAACCGTTAAAATAAGTAATGCTGAGAAAAAAATATATTTGTGTTATTGGCGGTATTTTAAGGTCGAGGGATATATTTAGGGGCACCGATAGAATGTCATTGGTACCCGGTGTACTCCTTTTTAGTGGTACCTAATCACATGCTAACATTACAAGAACCCGTTTTTTTTTTTTTATTTTTGGGTTTTGCAGGTATTGGGTAAGCGTGTTAAATTTGTTCGTTCCATTATCCGGGAGGTTGTGGGATTTGCCCCCTATGAGAAACGTATTTCTGAGCTTTTGAAGGTGGGAAAAGACAAAAGGGCGTTGAAATTGGCTAAGAAGAAGTTGGGAACTCACCTTCGGGCAAAGCGAAAGCGTGAGGAAATGACCGGTGCATTGCGTAAAATGAGGTGAGTCTGTTCAACTGCCGTGGCTTTATTTAGAGATTAAGAGTTAAAAAAATCAAAAGTTAAAAGATGAAAAGTTAAAATGAAGGCGTACTGATAGTTTCAATTGTAAACTACAAGGTGCAAACTCATTCTGTGGAAAAATGTGGCTTGTGTTTTTTGAAAACGTTAAAGAGTAGGTTCGCATGGTTCCCATCAAATATTTTTTCTACAAATGCGAGATTCTGTTGCTCGATGCAAAGGGCAACCTATTCTGACTCATTATTTTGCTTAGGTAACCTTTATTCTCTAACAGAACTGTAATACTTGCAACATTATAGTTTATTATAGCACATAATGGACCCTCTCCCTTTCCCTCTCTCTCCTCCTCTCCCTCTCCCTCCCTCCCTCTCCCTCTCCCTCCCTGCCGCCCTTCCTCTCTCCCCTCTCTCGCCTTCTCCCTCTCCCTCGCCCTCTCCTTCTCACTCTCCTTCTCCCTCCCCTTCTCCTTGTAAACAATACTTATCCTTATCTTAACTCTTTCTGGACTTGAGTTGAATCAGCTGCCTTAGAATTGAAAACAGTGGCTGGTGAAATTCTGACTCATACCCAATTTGATATTCTGGACATTATTACTTGGAATTAGGCCATGGGACGTTTGTGTGAACTTTTATACTCCGATTACTTGTAGTGCAGCCATGTGTGCATAACTTGCTATGTCCCGAATTTTATTCCTTCCCTGTCTATCCCTTTTTTATTTTTATGTATGTCCTCACTCTCTGGCCCCAGCCTGAAAACCTTAGGGTTCATCAGATGCTCAGCAAACATTCAACCACATGTTTGATATTGTATAATTAGGTCAGGATTATTTAAGATAGGTCATATATATTTATCGAAAGGATTTGGCCATTCCAACTTTGGGCGGGTTAAGGGTAGTAACATGACACATTGGTGAAATATCAAGTAGTCTCTGTATGTCTAACTATTGAAAGCAAATTACCACACTATTTGTAGAAGGTACAGTTTTGAACTTGAGGGTCAGACAAAGTATACTTATTTTATGAGACTTCTTCTATCTGTTCGTCTTCACTTCGTCATATAGGGTTTGGTTCATTGAGGTATACCAAATAGAGAATGAATATCTACTCGCTCGTTGTTATCTAGGAGGGCAATTTAGTTTTTGGGTTGGGGTGTTACATTGAACCATGCATCCATTAGTAACTTTGATCATTGTTCAAAACTTTGTATGTCGCTGCATGTGGAAAAATGGCAATAGTTCAAGTGAATGGTTAGCTATATGTGGTTTATGGAAACAGTAGCCTTTTTTTTGCTGTAATTTCTTTGATTCATGCGTTCTATAACTTTGTATCAACTTGCACCATACTAACTTCATATGAACTTGCTGTGCTTTTTGGGAGTTCAGGGCCGGAGCAGCACCTGTGGAAAAGAAAAAGTAAAGGGAGAAAAAACCACCAGGATGCTCTAGTATTTCTGTTTATTTGTAAAACTGGATCGCTGTCCCATTTTCGTCTTTATTCATTGCGAACGCGGCTTACCACTGCGAGTTGATCCTCTCCGATGGTAGAGTTAGTGAGCTGTGATTGGCTCATTTGCCTAACTCTTTTCCTAGGGTTTGATTTAGGAGGCGAGGTTGTTTTTCATGTTGTTCTTGTTATGATATAATGCCAAGCCAATAGCTGGTTCCCACGCTCGAGATCTCATATGTCCACTCTATCCTTGTTGGTTTTCCAGTCTCTGTATCTTTGTTTCATAGCTGTTGTACAGTCTGTAACTGTTTTTTCCAGAAGATGTACACCGCCCTTCGTTGTTAGAGTGAAGAACACTAAACTAGTCGTGAATTTTTTTGGCCAGAGAACTTAAAATGGTGTTAACAACACTATTTAAGGACGTGGACTACAATCTGCCATGTCCCATTGCATTAAATTATCAATTCTAATTTTGCATTAACACTAATAAATCCTTAACGTTAATAACGATGCGCGCTGTAGTTGTGGATGATAGGTGAGGAAATGCTTCAGCTTCCCGTTTAACTGAAACATGCAACCAAAAATAGGTTCCTAAGGCGTAATGAATAAAAGGTAACTAAAACTAGAGAGGTTCTTAAAGCATAATTAGTAAAATATAACTAAAGCTAAGTATTGATTCCAGGCTACATGGGACGTTCATCTTTAGGCAGATAAGAAGCTTGTTTCAGGAGCATAAACCGGTTTCAGTAACTTTTTGGAGATATCTAATAGGGGAATCATCGATGGTTAATAATATGGGGTTATGATGTACAACTTTATTTTTTCGCAAAAATACGTAAGGTTCAACATTTTAGGCCAAAAAAACTCCCAGAGAATAAACAGGATCAAATGGGTCCCAGACTGGTCAGAAGCTCACGGGAAGAATTGTGAGGTACAGATTTGACTACGGTTGTAGAAACATTGTTGAATTACTGTGATTTGAAACGTTTTGAGGCGAGTAAGAAACATCATTTCACTTAGAGTTACGAATAATATTATATTAAGGTGATGTGATACACTGAAATGAATATAAGAAATTACCATTTCAATAAAATGTCTACATTTTCATGAAAATAGGTAGGTACAACATTTTAATCTTTGTCTTCTTGTTGGAGAGCAGGATACATTATCGTGCAGTGTGGGTTTACTTCCTTGAATCTGATTCACTGTAAGAACGTCAAGGTGAACATTTTCAGTAAGTCCCTTTCAACAGAACTTACCGTCAGTTAAGCTCACTTGGTCCTTTCAAATATCAATTGTCGAGAAAGTGTTTAGTCTACTTCGTGAATTGTGGTGGTTGATGACTGTCATGTTTCAGATACATAAGAGTAATTAATAGTGTTGTGTATCGGGTAAAATATTATCGCGATAACACCGATACCGATAGTTATCGGTTATCGAACGGTGAGGGTTACTGATATATCCATCCAAATAGTAAGGACTTCACGGTGCGGAAATATTGTACGAAATGAGTACGGATGAAAAAAAATCACAATCCATTCTGTACCAGAGTACGGAATTATCGCCGATAGTTACCGAACCGGTGTTATCGCGATATCGGTTTTTATCACGATAACAATTGTACCGATATATCGTAACAATACATCGATTATCGGTAGGCCAAAAAAATGGGCATATCAGTTATCGGCAAATGGCTACCGATACACAACACTAATCACTCGTTTAGAGAACTGGTCATACAATTTGTACAATTTTCTGGGCATTTCTAAGTGGTCTACCCTAACAGTGAATGCTTTACCCTCAACTCCAGGGCAAATTTCTTCAATGTAATTGCCCTTTATGAGGTGAGATGGTTGACATCTGTTAACCAATAACAGCAATATTTGAAATTCAGTAATTTTGTTGTCAACGTGCTATCAAAAGAAAATGCAAAAAGTTCACCATAACATTGAAAAACCATCATCACCAAAACGATTGTTGTCGTTGAATTAACAAAAAGCAAAAAACGGTCGTTTAATCTCTTAAACTGGCACATCAAGATTTCAATTCATTTCCCACGAAAGTTTGAAAACTCCATAAAAAATTAGGAGCAACAAAGAAATAATTGATTAAATCATTATAAGCATAAGACAAAAATCGACTGATCGCGTAGATCGACCAAACAAATCATTAAATGTCTAGCTTTGCCTAAACAACTCAAAATTTCCTACAAAAGGAGCAAATTCTTAATTAGGCGGTCCTGCGAATAATAAAGAATCTATTAGGGACCTGTCCCCATTAAGAACCTGCGTTCAATTTGGAAAACCTTAAAAATAGAAGTACACGAACTAAAATGGTACTTTCACCTAACAAGCTTTCCTTTCCCGCAAATAAAAGGTATAAAAAGAAGCAATAAAACAAGGCATCGAGCTTATACCCAAAGCTTCCAAAGGGTAAAATTAACGAGGATCCCGGGGCACTCTTAAGGCAATAAATCGTTCATCTTCGACATTGTATTCCGAAATTGTGTACAGAACTCTAAAAAAACCAAGGAGGACAATCCTCCTAAGAAGCAAAAATCTACAATCCATTCTCCCACTCCCCCACTATACAGCTGTACCTCAAAGCGCAATTCCCATAATCGCTCTTCAAGCTCTAATGCCCCATTTGCTCCCCTCTCCCCCATTTCTCCTGACTCACACCTCCCGTTCCCCATTCCATACCCTCGTAAAATTTCTTCTATATGCACATCTATATTCGCCTCGCTGGCGACTCGTTTCCTAACGCTTCCTCTCTGACTTCTGGTTTCTTGATTTCTAAATAGCGTGGATCCTCTTCTTCTACATTCTTCTCTCTCCCACGGTTTCCGACACTTAAGTGTGTACGGACCTAAAAATTTCCAACTCACAGTGAGTCTTTTAAGGACATTACAAACCCTCAACATCGCATCTCTCCCGGTAAAACCCGCCACGTTTTGACTGTTTATCCTCATTGAAGTCCCAGGAGCCCATTTTGCCTCTCCCCATATTCTATGTTGTAATTGTCCATCTTCTGACCATGGAGTATGTGAAATAGACGGAACGTTCCCTCCGTCAAATAAAAAAGGGGTTGTACCGGAAACAGTACTTTCTGGGGAGAGAGAACCTTGTCGCATATAACTAATGTTACCTTCAGGACTACTACTGATTTGTTGTAAATTGGCTATAGAAGAAGACGCGGTAGAAGATGATGCAATTTCTCCGTCTGATATTTGATGCTGATGATGATGGTTTTCCCCAAGATGTGAAATTTCTTGAGGGATGAACCACGGCAAAAACCACGGATGTCTTCGTACCTCAGGAATAGTGGCTCTCAGAGTAGGATCCACCACTAAAAGACGTGCAAGAAGATCTTGTGCGGCAGGTGACACGTGTGACGCCCGAGGATAAGCTGCCACTTTGATCTTTTGATAAAGTGCCACATGGCTTTTTTCGTCGAACGGGAGACGTCCACAGAGGAGTGTGTAAAGTACCACTCCACATCCCCATAAGTCTACTTCTGGCCCACAGTACGGTTGTCCACATATCACTTCTGGAGCAGCATAATTGGGACTCCCACAGCTTGTTGTAAGAAAATGACCCTCCCGCATGATGTTTCCGAGGCCAAAATCGGCCACTTTGACTGTCCAATGAGCGTCTAACAAAATATTTTCAGGTTTCAGGTCACGATGTACTACCATTCTTCTGTGGCAGCATTCCACTCCTGCGATCATCTGCTGGAAAATGCGTCGAGCTTCAGTTTCGGAAAGTCGTCCACGTTCCGTTATGTATTCAAATAGCTCCCCGTTTTGGGCATACTCCATGACAAGCACAATGTATCTGGAGTCACGAATGAAAGGAGTAGGTGAGAAATGAATTCAAGGATAATGAGCAAACTGAGAACCAGAAAAGGCGTTATATATCTTTTTACGGAGAAAGTAATCGAAGGCAAAGACTGTTTCCGGATTACACAGCATCCAAGCGAACGTCATAAAACTGTAGCAAAAAATGTTGTGTACCGGTGGTCTAATAGAGCTTAATAGCAGTAGTCTACATACTTAAGTATGTCTCTGGTCTGGTCCTCAAAGTTTTCAGTTTCTGTTACAATAAAGGATATCCATAGTTTGCTATCCCTAGTCTAGATCCAAAACAAGGCTCCAACTGATTTGGACTTCTCTGGACTACAACGTTGATTGTAAAGGCATCAAGAGTACCAATATCAGACTTTAGGTCATCCAAGCTAATCAGCGTGACCACCGAACTACACTGCCTATCGTCTGGGAAATCAAACAACTTTACTGCTAACCGTTGGAAGTTTTTTTTTTTTTTTAAGCAATTGAAAAGGCAACTGTTTCACCTTTCAATTGTGATGTCACAATTGAAAAACGACATTTTCTTTGAAAATTATGTGATGAGATAAAGTACTTTAGAGTGCCTGAAAATTGTTTAACACTAATAGCGACGGGCAGTGTATTCTGGGCCACACTATATTTAAATGTTATTTTCTGGGGCATACACATAAACTAAACTTCTGTGGACTGTTACAATCAAGAGAGGTAAACTTTCTGGATTAGAACTGTTTTTTTCTAGTCCAAAAAAGCGTTTTCATGAGTACAAACGTATTGATATGAACCATAATATGCTCCCATCCGTAAATTTTATCTGTCCAGCCTAGTTATGGTGGAAAGTGTAGATTCAAATATTTTGGTAGGAAAACAAACATCGTTTTGTTACCAGATTATATTACTTTTCACTCTTTTTTACCAGCCACACAGAATTTGATTTGCGAATCACCAAACAAGTTAAACATTGACATTCACGCTAAAGGTTACTGACATAAAAAAATCCATGTTGCAAACAAAAAAAAACAAAGAGTCTTCTTAAAACATCCACAAGAGGTTTATTTGGATCTACATGGAGGGTGTCATAAATAACTCTGTGGTACATCACTGTGTCTGTGTCGCTATAAGAAATCCACCGATTTAATTGCCTTCTATTTCCTTATTTTTCTCCTAAAATCTCTCAGGATCACAGTTTGGTCATAATAAAAAAAAAGTTTGGTATGGATCACATTATTTTTTAAATGCAGGAGATTAAGTGATGCATATAAATTATGCGAATAAGACTAATAATCAAAGAAAAAGCATAAGGACTACAAATGTCCATATAGGCCTTGTAAAGATGAAATGGTGTGAAATCGTGTTCTTTACCTACCTACGCTAGTCCATCTACGACAATTATGGTAACCAGTATAACTACCAAGTGAATCATATTCAATTGAAACTTTGATCAGTAAAATTCTGCAACCTTTATTCCATAAGTTCTGCATGTGATCCACGACCTCAAAGCCTTGTCTTCCTGTCAATCAATTTTTGTTTTGTCTTTTGCATAACTTCAATCAATTCAATTTAAAATGGAGGTCTCAGTAATTGCGGATCTCCGCGTTCCAGTCTGTAAATTATTAATCCTTGTTATTAAGATCATCCTAAATTCAATTGAGGTGCAAACATCTGAAGAAAATCGTTTACCTTTATCGATCCTTCTGTTACACTTCATCCATACATGATTCGACGCAGTAAAATTATTTCCCCATCCCTTAATCCTCCAGTCAATCTCCTATGGTCGCCTAAAAACTCAGCAAAACCTAAATCTAACAAAAAAAAACTGTAACTCACTATTAAAAGTCAGCAAAACCTAAATCTCAGCAAAACCTAAAACTCAGCAAAACCTAAAACTCACCAAAACCTAAATCTCAGCAAAACCTACCTGCTGGTCTCCCTGACGTCATACAGTCGTATAACATTAGGGTGTCTGAGTCTTCCCAGCAGTTGGACCTCTCTTCTGAGCCTCTCCTCCGCACCTCCCTCTCCCAACCTCTCGCGTCTCAGAGTCTTCACAGCCACACGCGCGAGAGTGGATCTATGCTCCAATAGGAACACGCGTCCAAAGGATCCAGCGCCAAGCTGTGCACGTGCCACGTACCCAGGGAGCACCTCCTCTGCCGCCCGTACGGCCAAGGCACGGCCGCCTCCCATTGGCTGAGAGGGCCAGGGCGGAAAGGAGAGGGTTTTGTAGAAGAAGGGAGGAGAGGGAGAGGCCTACACGAGGCCAGAAGGAGACTTACAAGGAGGAGCTTGCAGGAGAATCACAGGGAGGGAGAACGGAGGAGAGAAGGGAGGAGAGACCGGAGAAGAACACGGAGGAGGGAATGGATGACAGAAAGGAGGAGAGGAGGGAGGAGAGAAGAGAGGAGAAAGAGAGGAAAGTTGTCATTTCTGTTAGAGAGAAAGTTGCACCATCGAGGATGAGATGGAGAGGGAGCGAGGGAGAGGGAGAGGGAGAGAGTTAATTGCATCGCAGGTGAAAGTTTTAGGGATAGTGGATGGGAATCCGGAGGCATGGGCGGTCGGAGAATGACACGTGGACGAGAGACGCCACAGAGGTGGGAGGAATCTCAAAGGAAATTTGGTGAAAATCTTTGTCAGGGGACGTGACGTGACGCATGTCGGCGGTACGGTATGCGTACCATAGATCAAAAAGTGAGTAAAGCTGAGGCCGATACTGTACGTGTCTAAATCATAAGCTTTATCGTGCGAAAACAATCGGAAGGAAAATATTATGTACTGTACCCTCCAGAGGATGCGTACTATACGGTAAATACGGAACATTTTTTCGTATAGTACGCATAGTATACGGGCTGACTGTATATAGCGCTTGTAGCCGTTTCCGCACATTAAACCCATGAATCGCACGAAATGGCTAAACACGCGTATGATATGTGCAGACAGTCAATTGTCCCAATAAAGTTAGGACTTTGATGCGTACGGATATAGAATCGGACAGGAATATCTGTCACAATCTGCCAACATCAAATCACGTCACGTCTCAGCACATCACTGTAACATTACATCATTACCTTCCAGCGCGAGTGCACATGACACATCATAAAGCCACGTCATGCCAAGGTTGATGTTCACTCGCGGTGTTTACGTAGCGTCACGTCGAGTGAATCAAAAAGTGCAGAAAAAGGAAGGAGCACATTGGGCGGAATTGTTTTACACGGTACTGAATTTTCCGTACGATGATACGCACTGAATATCCACGGTAACGAAATTTCCGCACGGTGTAATGTCCGTGTGTATATTTATTATTATTTTTGATTCGTTACATCCGCACTAAACACGGTGCATGTATGCAATCAGTGAATGCCTATGCCCATACTGCAGCGTATGGTTGCATATACTTTTTTGTCGTCAACTATTCTTTTTGCAACCTTTGCAGTAAGATGGTCTATCCACCATGAATCCTAAAACCTCGCAGAGGCTTCTTTCTTTCTTCGTGCTTACAAGTGAAGAGACTCGCGGCAACAAAATTTTAAATTTTATTGCAATAATGGTGGACAGATGATTTAATAGAAATCAAGCTTGCCTTCATGACCACCTAGCCAGGAAATGGAAGTCTCACAGGTACGTCAGCTATTAGCCAAAAAAGCAAGAGAAAAAAAAGGAAAAATCACAATGAATAACAGCATTACATATCACCGTTTTGTGTCTGTTTCCTGTATTTTACAGGATTGCATATAAATAGGTAATTTGAACCGGTCACTTCTGCAATGATTAGCACCAAGCAACAGGAGAACCCGGCTGTATTTGCCCGATTAATTCTATGAGATAGCATCTGAAATCAAACTCCCTGGACATGTAAAAATGGAAAGATGTACACTTAATCATTCCGCATAAAGTTATTTTAGTAGCGAATAGCGAGCAGTGATCAGGACAGCTGCCAACAGTGCCGTGCACACCATAGTCTTTTGGCATTTGAGGCATGGCTTAATTCAGTTTGGATTGTCAAATTTTAGATACCCTACAATGTGTTGCAGAATTGGACAGGAGTACACGCTATTAAAGGAGTTACGTAAAGGAGTAAATAGAGTAAATGTGAAAATATCATGTATAATTTCAATTCAGGGTAGGGAGATGTGGCGGATTGTAGTGAACTCACTAGTACAGTGGCATTAACATTAATATAAGATTTTCGGTCTAAAAAAAATAGTGTTATCAACTCTAAAAGCGATACAGCTAAATTGACATGGCCGCGAAAAAATATCAAAATATCTCTCATGAGACATTGGCTGGGGGCACTTATACCAACATCCATTGCACCAAACTTTCTCGTGTTAGGAAGAGCGTGAACTTTGCAAGGGTGTATCTGGTGGTAATATTGCCAGAGTGAGACGTGATGTTTTTTGTTTATATCGGCAAAAACTATTTAAAGACATGTCTTCTTGAAATAGATTCGCAACGAGGAAAGTAGTTGCAAAATTCATCGTAAAATAGATTGAAAGATCACACACAGGTCTTTGCCACGCAAAGCTTTCAAAGAGACTCAGCAACAAGCCCATAAGTTAGATTTCTGTTCCCTACAAAAAAGTAACTGAAAGAAAAACATACGCAAACTGTCTTTTTTGACGAGAAAGTTGCTTAAATTTGTTGCACAGAACACAAAAATGTAAAAAAAAAAGGTGAATTCACCTTAGAATCTTCAATTTCTAAAGAGCCTGAACAACCTAGCCTAAAAGTATAGTGCCCGTAAGAAATTAATATGTGCTATCTGATTAAACCATAAGGCAGTTTTCCTTTTATTGGATATATTTAATATTCCTATGTCAATGTGATGATGCTAAAATCACGATAGCAATACTTTAAAAACACATTTAAAGTCGCATTGTAGTAGTAAGGATTCCTTATTGGACAAACAAACATATCTGTAAAACATCTCATTCTACAATTCTTTTAAAAATACGCAAGAATAAACCAATGAATTAAATTCGAAGTTATTGAACAATATGTTATTACAAGGATATCTAGATATTCGGCTTTATACCCGAATGACAGTGCAAAGATTGCCTGTTCGAGCAATGTGATGGAGAGGCTCAGAGGGAGGGATTCCCAGTTTCCACTTGTCTTCTCCTTCAGCCCAGGGGTCAAATATGTGTAAATATGGAGTCTGTTGTTTACCCATTGTCTTTCTAGGTGACAAATCTGGCCTTACACTTGGTTGCCACCAAGATAAAGACGAAGGAAACTCCTCACTTCCTCCTTCAATGTATAAGCGGCTATTGAAGCCCACCGCACCATATCCGGTAAACGCCCCAACAGGTAATGTACCGACTACTCTCCAACTATTGGCACTAATATCATACATGCGTACTTCATGAGCTGCTTGACCCATATGATTTGTGAGAAACAACTGCCCTCCTGTAACCGCAAACTTTGTCGAAAGTCGGCCTCCCAAATCTGAAGGCAAAGCCTTTTCTATCAACTTCCAAGTTCCGACAATGGGATCATAAGTCTCGGCAGAACAGGCACTCGCACTCCGAACCATAGTATTCGAAAATATATACACGCGTTCCTGAAGAACAGCTGCGACACAACGACCTCTCGGATTGATAAGATTCGGAAGAAATTGCCAAGAATTTGTCTCTGGGTCGTAAAGCTCTACCGATTTGAGAGGAAAGTCTCCAACCCCCGTTCCACCAGCCACAAGGAGTTTCCCATGGAGGACACAGCTTCCACAGCTTGACCGGGCCACAGACATGCTTTTCATTTGAACAGCAGTGCCAGTTACAGGGCTATACTTCCAGAGGGAACTCACTGCACAAAAAAAAAGTAAAACTAATTAGAGTTGCACCACAAATCAGTCTAAGAGTAATGAAATTGTTGACGTGGAATTTATTTCAGCATTATTGATTATAATTTAGTTCCGAGTGATATGGCTGATTTTGAACACTAACGTTGAGAGAAAGAACAATCATTAACACTTTTTGTGGTGAGTGGGCGAAAAAAATCGGCACCAAATTAGTGTTACTGACGCTTATGGTGGCCCATGATGTAATATACTTAGGGAAGAAAATTGTTCCTATGAGCATATGCCGAATATCTGGCATTCCAGACCAATATTCGAATAAATACATGAATATCCAGAATTTTCCCTACAATCACCAAATGAGGAGACTGCGGTTTTTCATTTGAGCGTTGGAAAACCTTCATGGCCTTCCGGCACTTGCTTTCTTTAGAATTTGAGATGCAAATGACAGCTCAGCGAGTGACAAGAACACGGACCAAAAGGAATGTCTGCCATACATACTTATTACTGATATTTTTCTTAACTTTAACTCCTCACATGTCCCAAGCTCACAAGCCCTGTTTTTTACAACTCTTCCTGTCCTCCTCTTGAAGTCCACAAACCAAAATAATGACAAGCAAAAATGGGTGATCTACCACCAACTTCATAATCCATGTAGTCTGAGACTTCCAAACAAAACTTATTCAGATGCAATTACGAAGGTTTTCAGCAATCACCGAAACAAAAAATAAAAAGAACAAGAAACAAAAAACAAGTGATGTTTACACTCCTTTTCCATCCCTTCCTCACCTGGCATACCAACACGTCGTCCGTCCCAATGTCGTTGTACATAAGTTGCTCCTCCGAGAAAAAAAATATCCTGACCAATGGCAGCCATGGAAGAAGATTGCGAGATTCCGGCCATAGCTGGAAGCTTCTTTCCTCCACGCCATCGTCGAGCCACAGGATCATAAGCCCAGAGACGTCCTACCTCTCCTCCCACAGCCTCCACACTAAAGAGCCACTCTTCCACAACAGAAAGCTCTTTTCTTACAAAGAGAATTTCCGAGCTGTCAATAATTGACCTCCAGGAGCGAGAAACTTGTCGAAGTACGGGCCATTCTGAGCGACTGCATCTCGCAAGACATTGCTCTATCAATGGTGAAGGCAAGCAAGAAAAAAAGTTTTCCGAGGAACGATTCGCTGAAAATTCACGTATGGTGACTTCTTCACCTTCTTCTCCTTCTTCTTCTCCTTCTTCTCCTTCTCCCTCTTCTCCTCCTCCTCCTCCTTCTCCTCCTTCTCCTTTTCTTTCTTCTCTCTCTTCTTTTTCTTCTTTTTCTTCTAAGTTTGGTTTAATTATTTTTCCAAAACTGTTTTTAGAGCATTGCTGTACATCCGGTGTGACTTTACGAAGATGTGAGTCGCCTTCCGACCATCTTTTTCTGCAGACTGGAAGGAGAGAAAAACAGGTTCCATGTACTCTCCTCCGTTGTCCCTTAACACCACAAATAGCAGCTGGAGTACGATCCAGTGATGATGTGACGTCATGCTGTGAAGACGTCGTCCCCATCCACTTCCACCTGCTTCTTTCTCCTCTCTCCTTCTCTCCTTCTCTCCTCAGTTTCTCTCTCTCTCTCGTACTTCTAATCCACTATCTCAAACCACATTCCTCTCTCCCAACTCCCTCTGGTTTTAGGTCCATCTTTCTCTTCCTCCCTATCCACGTGTCAAATACAGTGGATTAAATAAAAGAGGGACAATGTTAACTTGAAATGGAATAATCTACAGCACTGTCGTGATTCCATTGTTCCTTAGAGCCGATTGGACTGTTTGTCTAAAGAGAGAAAAGGTACATTTGGTACCTTTTCCAAACAGCTTGTTTTGGACTATTCCGTACACTAAGATCGTAATTAGCGTTAATAATTTTCCGTCACTGAAAACATATTTTCTCCGTACACACCTGTCCAATTTTCAAGTTAAGACCGCCATTCGTAAGCAAAGAATATTACCTTTCAATAGCAACCGTCAGATCCACAATCCGATATGTGTGTACGGAGAAAAGATGTTATAAGAGACTAAAAAAACATTAACGCTAATTACGTTTCACGGTGTTACGTCCAAACACCTTCAATCCAAAACCCTAACTTTGACCATTACAGTACAGTACTGTACAGTATTTTCATGACAGTACAGTTTTGTGGAAATGCAGATTCACATTATTCAGGGCGGCTGACAATATTTGCAGTGGACATCGTAGCTTCCTCCAGAAGTTGCGGAATTTCCGTACATGTCGCCACGCGTCCATCCGGGAGCTCGAGGAGTCAAGTTGTGTGGCGATTGGAGATGTTGACAGGCGGCCATTTGTTAGATTCATACGCTGTCAGCACCGACTTTACGACCGTTCGATTTACATTTTGTCCGTACATTCATGATTCTTGAGGCTGCTTTCCATGAGAGGAATTGCCGCGCTTGCGGACGTCGACCGTCATAATAAAATTAGAAATTCACACGGCCGGCGAACGTTTACGGTAACAAAACTGCAGCAACCGCATGTAAATAAAAGTGTTGCAGACAGTCACTTTTTGTCTTTACGTGAGCTCCACGGTGAGAACACATAGAGTGAGGTTCCATTAGGGAAAAAATGTTGTTGTTTACTAAAAGCCGTACTTTTTCGTACAGTGCCGTACCAAAAAGAAAATTTGTCAGAAAAACAAGGCTACTGAATGAAGAATTTCATTCTCCACGTTTATGGGCGTAAACGTGGACCGTCGGATGCAAAATCGGATACACCATCGTCTAACACTTTCAGTTCGCAACAAATGACCCGGAGTAGGTCAATTCTCAGCGCCTGAACAAATAGCATCGTGCCTCGTGGAAAAGTACACAAATATCCACGACGACCGAGCGACCAGGTGGGTACACGTCGCATATGACATGTGCCTTCCGCCAGGGAGGCTGCGATGCCACCGGAAGCCGTAATAAAATCTTTGACGTAGGATATTATTTCACGCTTCTGTTGCCATCCACGAACCTTTCTGACATTTTCGTACGATTTTACGCATCTTAAGTTTCGTCCGCCCGTACAGATTTTATTCAATACGTGTTACGAGTCATTTTTTACCTTCGCTGGTACAAATTTGTGGTCACAATTTGCTGTTAGAGATTCTCTGAAGATTAGCAGAATCGTATTCTTCTATAACATGGCCAAATCAAAGTGTGCCACGCAAAACAAATGTCGGTTATTGACCCGACACAATGGAACGGTCGCTTCAGTAAACGAATTTTTGATGTTTACAGAGACCGCCTAATGGAACAACGCTCTTAGGGTGACGTTCCATCAGGCGAAAAGTGGCGTAGTTTACAGAAATCCGCCACCCTCTGTACCAAATCGTACCGCCTATTTTGTTTTTATACGAAAAACAACATTATAGAGAATCTTGCCGATACTCTCCAAAGGTCCTGGAGGTAATACTAGCCGTCGGATGTTTATTTGCAAGGAGTTCGCTTCATTTTTTTCTGTAGGTGTCAACCCACCTCGAGGAGGTGGGTTAGCAGATACAGAAAAAAAAAGTTCGTGACACGCTGGACGATTAAGCTACTTGTCATGATGGAAAACGAACAAAAAAATAATATTTGCACATGACACGCGTTTTCCAAAATACAACTCAAAATAAAAACGAAATTTCATAACATTCCTTCGTCACGCTATTTTCGGTAACTTTTGTTCGTCACACTATTTCTCTCAAAGGACTTTCGTAATGTTCGAAACCAAAATCCCTAAAAAATGAGTTGGCGTACAGACTGGTATATGCAAAAAGTATAAAAGTTATGTTTTATGATTTCTTCGTACGCAGGTACATGGTACGAAAGTGAAGATTTGAAGCTAAGTTTGTCGGTGCTAAAAATCTAAAGGATATTCAATATCAGATCAGAGCTTGCGTGGCGCTAGTCATTTTGGAAAACGTGGCTTACAAACTCTACGTGATGGAACATCGACCCGATGTGTAGAGTTTGCCGTAAAACTACAGAAACGTATGATGGAACTTCACCCTTAGCCGCAAAATTGAAAATTAGTCGTCTAAGTGTTACATTGAACTTAGACGCAAATTGACACGAAACCTCTTTAAACTAAAGTACTATAAGTCTTGTACGGAAATATTAGAACGCATGAAACGAAATAAACTATGTACACTATAATAAAACGAACGGACGTAAAAATATCAATTGAAATTAAATGAAAAAATGTGCGTCGTCACGCGCGACGAAATGGAGCCACACTATCTACGAATCAAGATTCTTACATTGACAGCAAAATTTAGATTCGTGCGTTTTAATATTTCCGTACAAGACTTATAGTACTTTAGCTTAGAGAGGTTTTGTTTCAATTTGCGTCTAAGTTCAATGTAACGCTTAGACGATTAAATTTCAATTTTGCGGCTAAGGGTCAAATTTCATCAGTCGAAAAATGGGGTAGTTTACAGAATTCCGCGATTATCCGTATCAAACCGTACCATTTATTTTGTTTTTTATACGCGAAACAACATTACAAAGAATCTTGCCAATACTCTCCGAAGGTCTTGGAGGTAATACTGACCGTCGGATGTTCATCCACGAGGCGTTCACTTCGTTTTTCTCTGTAGCTGCCAACGTACCTGTAGGAGGTGGGTTGGAAGATACATAAAAAAATTAATCGTGACATGCTGGACGAATAAGCTTCTTGTCACGATGGAAACCAACGAAAATTGACGAAATTTGAACATGGTATGTACTTTTCAAAATGCAACTGAAAATTAAAAAACTAATCTCGAAACGGTCATTCGTCGCGCAATTTCTTTTGTCACACTATTTCCCGCAAAGGATTTTGGTCATATTTTAAAACACAAACCCTAAAAAATGAGCTGGCGTAAAAGATTGGTGTTTGGAGAAAGTACAAAAGTTCTGTTGTATTATGCGCAAGTGAAAATTTGAAGTGAAATTTGTCGGTGTGAAGATTTTTAAAAGATTTTAAATATCCGGTTAAAACCCACTTGGTGCCACTCCATGTATAACACGTGGATTACAGACTCTTCGTGATGGAACATCGACTCAATTAACCCAACCCATAGAGTTGGCCGTACGATTACAGAAATGACTGATGGAACTTGACCCTAAGTAGTATCACCGTGGAGCTCATTTAAACATAAAAAGTGACTGTCTGCAACACTTATATTTATATGTGGTTGCCGCAGTTTTGTTACCGTAAACGTTCGTCGGCTGTGTGAATTGCTAATTTTATTCTGACGGTCGACGTTTGCAAGCGTGGCAAAAATTTAAGCGGTTGAAACAATATTTTGAAAGTCAAAATTGTCCAACTGTTTGACCATCAAAATTGTAATCAGCTACTTTATTTTTACCAAAATGTACTTCTAACGTACAATTTTTGACAAAATGACGTAAGTGCATGTGCGCAACCAAAACAGTCATAGTCATGATCAATTCCCAATATAAATTGTTTTTTTACGAAAAGCTCTAGTTACAGTACAGTAGTCGCATACAGTACACCGTCAATCGGTATTAGAGTAAAAGAATAAATAACGTAAAAAAAAAACTAGTGTTATTAACACTAATCGAGATTTAAAATATATATATATATATATATATATATATATATATATATATATATATATATATATATACTAATTTATCCCTAATTGTAATTTGGGTTGTCCTGAATAATAAATACCTGCCCTTTCGATGTCCACAGTAATTTTTATATCCGTACAAAATGTGACAATTCGTATGCCGTCGCCTATTTTGGACCTGCGTACGTGTCAAAGAGTTTTACGGTTGTTCAACTTTTGCGGTATAGCGTAAAGTGTTTTAATTTTAACAGTTACATATTGTTTTAGGTAAAATTGCTTAGAACAATTACGCAACGCTATTTTATCAAAATCGGAGGTTAGTTTTCCGTTTTAATGTTATATGTTTACACTAATAACGACCACTAACTTTAATTTGTCGCATTTCATAGGATATATTAGAGTTAAATGATGGTAAATTGTGTCCAAATTCGAATAAGGTTGCATTCTGAAACATCTTGTGAAACAGTAACTGGTTTTAGTGTTAGAGTTAGCAAGTATTACAGTTAATGTTAACTCTAATAAAGTGACAAATATAACAAAATATCAAACATCCCGTCCAACGCGTAATACGATTGGTCGCCCAAATTTACACATGGCCAATTTCAAATCCACGTAAAATGATACGGCTGTAAAAACAAGGTGATAACGTCACAATAATATTATGTCCTATTTGTGGTTGTTCCAAAAACAAACCGTACATTCAATATGCTCCAGCGGTTCCCATGGGTCAGCCAAGAAAAATTGCACGGCAACATCTTTCGCTAGAAACTGATCCAAATTTTTAAACATTCCCACTCATTATTTCGTTTTCAAAATTTTGAGGATTTGAAACAAAATTTTAAATTTTAAAATCTGTTCACCAAATTTTTTGGAAAAGATTTCCCTCTTTTTCTTCCCGCCACCTCCTCTTTCATTGGTATATATAGACATCTCCTCCAACTCAACCATGACACTATCCCATCAGCTTCTCCATTTACCTTGCTTTTTCTTCATATCCTTTCTTGTCTGCAATTATTGGTTGTTTTTTGAAAATATGAGGCCCATCAATACAATGTTCGCAAAATATACGGTAAGAAGCACCCTTCGGCCAATTTTTTTTCCATCTCCAGCTTTTAACGAAATGGAGGGGAGCGAGACTCAAAAACCCGATTTACCGACTGAAGATACATCGAATGTAGAGCTATTTGAAGAAAGAGCTTTAATCGGAGATGTGGAGCCCCTCGAAGAAAGAGCTTTAAATGGAGATGTGGACCTGCCACGTGGAGACTACAGTGGCGTCTCGGTGTCGAGGCAAAAACTTCAACACCTATCCACAAAGATTTCTCGCGTGCGAGTAATCAACTGGATGATTTCGGATTGTATGTCAATGTAGAGCATTTACTTATTCCGAGGACTATAAAAAAGTTTCCAAGACACTTTACGGGGGGTGTATATGACATGACAGAGTTTTTGCCTTTTATCAAATCATTTCTAACCCCAAATTCACTTATTGTTTGTCAGCGTATTATGTTTTTTGTTTTATGGTTTCTATTTTCTTTTTTTTGTTTTATGATTTATGTTTTTTGTTTTTTGTTTGTTTTTTTTCAGTTTTATGTTTTTTTATTTTTGTTTTTTGTTTTTTGATTTTTTTTTTATGTATTCTCTTTTCTCTTTTTTTTTTTTTCTGATTTCTGATTTCTGGTTTCTGTTTACTTATTTATGTTTTTGCTTTTTGTTTTTTTTCTGTTTTTTGTTTTCACTTTGTTTTTTTCTGTTTTCTGGTCTATGTTTTATTATTTATGGTTTATGTTTTCTGTGTTTTGTTTTCAATTTTTTAATTTCTGTTTTATGTTTTCTATTTTTTAGTTCCTAGTTTCTTTCTGATTTTTGTTTCTTGGTTTTTGATTTATAATATATGTTTGCAGAATACCAAAAGGCACGACGATGGTGGATACAAAGGGAGGCAAATTTAAGAGGGATAAGGGAAACGACGAATACGTTATCTTCCTCGAGATTTGGAAGGCGAAGTGTTGCGGTGTTGAAAGCATTACCAGGTAGGGGGAGGAAAGAGATGTCGTGGGTGACATTGGTGCATACAGAGCTAGTGGAGGAGTTTTTTTCGATGCATAAAAATAAGTATGAAAATGTGAGTAAGCATTGTGGGGACCTTGGCGGTTGAAATCATTCATCGAATGAAAGAGGAAGAATTTCACTCGGAACTTTACAACGAATGTGGTCAAAAACTCTAAATTAACATCACAAAACGGTGGCTTCAACGTTATTTGGAGAAGCACAACATTGTGGCTCGAGCTCAAAAAGGATTTTTTTTGTGTAGTCTTGAGAAGGAAAAGCACAACAAAAAAACGGTGGCGTTCCACATGGGGGTATTAAAAAGAGGATTTGAATCGTGTAAGCCTTATTATTTCCTCCCTTTTGTCGTTTTATGCCGTATTAAGGGTTTTATAGGTTATGACATTAATTTTTGATTGAAAACCACCTTTTAAGGATGACAAAATATAATATAAAAATGTTGACTCTTTTATTATTTAAGCGATTATTATTCTGATTTGTTTTATGTTTCATGTTAATTTTTCTGATTTGTGTTTTTTGTTATCTGATTTTTTTTTTTCTGATTTATGTGTTATGTTTTTTTTTTGTTTCAAATGTTTGTTGTTTTTTTTCGTTTTTTTTTTAGGGTTTTCTGTTTTCTTTCTTTTTTTTTATGATTTTTGATGTCTGATTTGTACTACCCGTTTTTTTGTTTTTGTTTTTTTTTTTCTGAATTTTGATTTTTGTTTACTCTTTTGTTTTTTACGTGTTTAGATTTGTGTTTTCTATTTTCAGGTTACTATTTTTTTATTTTATTTTTCGGTTTTCTGCTTTTTGTATTCAATTTACATTTTTCTATTTTCTGTTTTTTTTTTTTTTTTTTTTTTTTTTTTTCTGTTTTATGTTTTTCAGTTTTCAGTTTTTTGTTTTCTGTTGAGTTTTTTTAGTTTTCGATTTTTGCTTTCTGATTATTTTTTTAATGTTTTTCTGTTTTTAGGTTTCTGATTTCCATTTTTCTGATATATTTTTTTGTTTTATGTTTTGTTTTTTTCTGGTTTTTGTGAGTTGTTTTTTGTTTTTTGTTTTGTTTTTTTTTCAGCACCTTCGTGGGAATTAGGTCGATTCCAAGAGGACTTGGTGGAGAATATGGACAAAACCCATCTAATGTTTAACATGGACAACGGAAAAAACATTGGGGTTAAGGGGCGATGAGGTCGCTAAGTACGCGGATGTTGCTAGATGCAGAGAGTCGATGACGTCGATGGTGCGTCTCACCGGGGGAGTGAACGCAAAAATTGTAGCACCGATGATTATATTCACCAATCGTAATAGAAGCTACCCGATGAGGGGTCTCCCAGACGACGTACCCGGTATGTTTCCTTAAAAGTCCATTTGTATTTTTTTTTCAACTCTCTTTTTTCGCCCACTGTTTTATGTATTCCTATTCTTTGATAATTTATTTCGGATTTTTATTGCTTTTAATGTGTTTATTACCCTCCCTCTCCCTTTGCATTTTCTCTCCCTCTCTCTCCCTCCTTTATTCCTCCTCTTTTCCCACCCTTTTCCCCTCTCCCTCCAATCATTTTGTATCTTATATAATCCACATCATTTTTCGTCTTTCCTACTAACGCCCCTCTCTTTGTTCAACATTTACAATTGTAGGGGTTTGTTACCGCACCGGTCCCAAAGGTTGGAACAATAAAACGGTTTTCCTCCAATGGGTTGAAGACCACAGATCTTACCAAGGAGATCGCGAAGGCCCAGAGAAGGTTATTTTCCTCGACAATTGTGGCGGCCACAATATGTCGGAGGAGTTGAGTCAAGTGTTGCTCGCCAAACGAACAATCCTCCATTTTTTCCCACCATGTGCTACACACCTTGTGAAGCCTACGGACTCTTTTGTGATTTCAAAGATCAAGGAGGTATGGACCAGAAAGTGGGAGGCTTGGAAAGTGGATGCGATCCGTGACGATCAATGGCGGGAACCGAGTAACAAAGGTTTTTCGGGAAAACTAAAAGGGCCGGGGAAAGAATTCTTTTGAGGTTGGCACGCGACTCCATTCGATAAGAATGGGATGGGGTATGCAAGAAAGGCCATGATTCAATGTGGTTTGTCGCTCAAAAATGGGAAATGGGAGGAGAGTATATTGACTAAATAGTTGAAATGCACCATAATGAAATGGCGCAATTACTTTGAGGGCGATGAGGTGCCACTTCTTAGCGTAAGGGCACGCGAATTTCTCCAAGGCATGCGAGATGACGACACTCATGAAGACGGGGTCACCAAAAGAGACTTGGTGGACGATCACGTATAATCCATTTTCAACAATATTAATTAATAGGAAATTTAGGGAGTTGGGGGGGGGCAGTAGTTTTTTAGTTTTAGTTTGTTTTTATTGTCATTTTATTTTATTTTTAGTTTCGTTTGCGATGTTGGTTATTTTTTTTTAGTATAAGTAGGATTTTTGTTTTTCCTATTTTTTTTTTAGCTTCGTTTCCGAAGCTTTGTTATTGTTTGTATACGAATTTGACGGTAATAAATATTATTTCAGACCTAAATTTTCACTGTTTTTTTGATAAAATTGTATACAAAAATGTATAGGGACATTGATTTATTATGATGTTGTGTGTTTGCATGGAGTATTCCTTTGTCTTTTTGAATTTCCCACTCTTTGATTGTGTTTTCTTCTTCCACAATGGTAGAATTTGAGACAGTTCCATCGTTGAATGGAAAAATGTAATCTGAACATTCGGCAAAACACCATGTTTTCTTGGGAGTGGCTAAGCGACGAGAATGCCTCGTCGCTGGATCACTTCTAGCGATGAGAAGGTGCAACACATTTTATCATATAATACTTTAGACAAAAATAATTTGTTTACAAATTTGGTTTGACATTCCTCCAAAGCTTGAACTTCCTCCAAAGGGAGCACTTTTTCCAAAGGCGAAATATGAGTGTTGCCAGTGTAACTCTCAGCTTAGATTGTGTTAAACTTGTTTTTGTATCTCAAGGTGTCTCCTCTCCTCTCAAGGTGTTTTTATTCACCGTTGTTTTTTTTTCTTTTTGCCCGTTCATTTAATATTTTTGTTTGCACATACATGGATTTTACAATTCTATAAAACTATTACTCCCTCGCTCAAACTAAAAAAATACTCCGTCGCTCAAACATAAGAAAAAACAAAATGAAAATTACTGAATGTGCACTTTTTTCAATTGTGCATTTTTTATACGTTTTTGGAGCATATATATGTAATTCTTAAAAAAAAAACATCACAAGAAAATGTGATAAATACTTTATGAAAAATCTTTATTATATATCATAACCCTTTTAAATAATTACAAAGAAAAATGTAATAACCCCTACAGCGACAGAATTACATCGTTTGTCCAACATTCACTAAAATTATGCCTATATTGAACTAAAATAAGACCTTTTTTTTTAAATAACTAATATATATTTACCCTATCGTCATTGTTTTCTACGTCTCGATTTGCGATACCAACAAAAAAGTCCAAACATAGTCCCAAAACGGTGGTCCATCCACTCCATGCATTCGTGTCGAAATTCACATTTTATCATTTCATCCTGTTTGAAAAATATAAAGAATAAATACATTTTTTCTTTCCTGGTGTGTGTGTGTGTGTGTGAGTGTGAGAGAGAGAGAGAGAGATATATTTTTTTCTCCATGTAATTTCGGATTTTCCCTTCAGTTCCTTCAAAGTTTTTTATGTTTTTGTCAATCACTTTGTTTAAATTCAGAAAGCTTTTTTTTATCTTTGGTACCTTAAAATTTCCGCTAACCTTTTTTTATTCTTGGAAGTAAATTGAATTTTTGTAGATTTTTAGTTTTCACAGACACCAGAATTTTAAAGTTTAGAGAACCCTAAATTTAGGATTGAGGAATTGAATTTTTCCCTTGGAATTTGGAAAATTCGAAATCTGAAATTTGATTAGAAAAATATTATTTACAAAAAAAAGGGAGAAAGGACAAAAAAAACATTTTCCTCTTCCTCTTATAACCTCTTCCTCTTTATAATTTTTTTTAGGACCGATTCGTTATAAGTTGTTGAAAAATAATAACAAAAAAGCAAAAAAATGCAAATTTGAAAGTTATTATTTTCTTACTTTTTTTTCGGGTATAAGAAAGGTTCATAATTGTGGGCCAATCATGAGAGAGAGAGGGAGAGATCTTTTAGGGAGAAAGAAAATGGAAGGGAAAAAGTAGTAGATAGGAAGAGATAAAGACAGGGAAGGGACGAGAGGGCGAATGAGAGAGATATGGTAAGAGAACACTTTGGAAGATAAGAGAGAGAGGACCATCAGCTGTGAGGGGGTGAGAGGGAGGGAGAGGAGGGGAATACAGACAAGACAGGGTTAAAGAGAGATGGGAAGAACCGACAAAGAGAAGAACAGAGAAGAGCTGAGAGAGGGTTAAAGAGAGATGGGAAAAACCGACATAGAGAAGAACAGAGAAGAGCAGAGAGACAAAAACTAATAGTAAATAAATAAAAAAGAAAAGGGATTGAGAGAGAGAGGGATGTCATGCCGCATCACGTCAGCGCACTTAATTATATTTAATTGTAGGGAAATGGTCCTGCAAAAGGGATGCCACACTAATTTAAACGTGGGTATGTCTTGGTGAAGACAGGCCCATATAGATTTTCGTTGACGCCGTGAAACCCGCGGACAAATTGGATTATCTACGCGAAGTCGTCATGCGACGTGGAACCCCCGAACATATTGAAGTCCGTACGCGTATTCGTTAGGCGTCGGAATTGCCGCGATCCAATTCGATTTGACATCCGTACTATATGCGTACTGAAAGTCGACTTGAAAGTATGTCAGGACAAACGCAAATTCGAACACGCATCAACGGCCACAAATGGCAAATTCGAACGCGCATCAACGACCACAAATGGTGCACGCGAACGCAAAAACCAGATTCAAACTGCGCAGGGGGACGCGATTGTTCCATTTGAAGTTGTGGACCCTTGGAGGTCCCACGCATTCACATGTAGCGTAGGAAGGGTTTTCATCCTTAGGCTGTAGATTTTGTAACGCAAGGCATACGATTCTGGTCGCCTATTGGCCAAAATCCAAACTAGGCATAGTCGACTACATAGAACACATCTATTTCCAGTAGGTTAGACGCTCAACTGTAGACTTTGTACTTAGTGAATTTTAGGTGAATTCTGTGCTCACAATTTCAAGAGCACATGAATTCTGTCTCATTCTTTCTCTCTTTTGGAAGATTTGACCTTTGAGAGCACATGAATTCTGTCTCATTCTTTCTCTCTTTTGGAAGATTTGACCTTTGATTTCATTATTTTCTTGTGAAATTTTCAGGATAGTTTTAGTGACTATTTTTCTTGTCATTTAGAGTCTTGCTGCCTAGCTCCTGCTCACCTTTTTTTGTAATCTGCCTTGCAATTTAATCTACGCGGCTCACGCCGAGTCATAATCGGTTTCCTTTCACTTCTTCTCTCGTCCTATCAAGTGGATTGCTGCTCAGCCTTATTTCTCAGGCTGTTGCTGAACCTTGGATTGTGATTGGACAGTTTTGGGTTTTGTGTGGTTTACTTGGTGATAGTGGATTAGGGTTGGCTTTCTTTATATGTTTTGTGTGTGACTAAATCTGGTTATCTCAGATTTGCTCGCAGTTTGCTACATTTTCAGTTTATGTATTATGATATTAGGTTAAATCTTTATTTATTGAACTCCTTTAAGGAATATAAACTGACGAAGGAGCCTAGTGACTATCCATTGGCATAATATTCTTGTGCTCTTGAAATTGTGTGTTTTTCTATTGTTCTACAATTTTGTCAGTTTTCCTATAGTTTTGCAATTCTAAATTGTGTGTTTTCCTATTTCGTATAATTTGGCATTGTCAGCCTTGCTCTATTTTCTGCAATTTGACATTGTCAGTGTGATTCTATTTTCCGCAATTTTACATTGACAGTTTTCCTATATTCTATGCAATTTAAAATTGTCAGTTTTTCTCTATTTTCTTCAATTTAGATTTTACATTAGTTTGTGTGTTCGTGTGATTTGATAATAAATCCTTGCATTTTGGAATATCCTTCTAAGTTGTATTTAGTTGTTTGAAAAAAAAAACTAAAGAAAAAGAAATCTATAACTAGTTTTGCAATTTTAATTATTGTTTGATTGTTAGTTGACATAATTATCTCTTTGGCCAGTTTTCGGCCAAGAATATACTACACTAATTTGGGTATTTGGAGTTTTCTTGCTAGCTCGTTCTTGATCGGAGGCATCCATCTTTGGCATTGTGACATACCTCACTAAGGAGTGGAGATAGTGGAGCTAATTCATTTTTTTGAGAGCTTTGCAAAACTCCGGTTGGAGCGAACAACCGCAGTTCACCTTTGGCAATCACCAGATTACTAAGAGTGGTTTGTAAGTTCACGATGCCTTGCGGGTGTAGGCCCGTGTCAGGATAGTTGTTGATCGTTTAGAGGGTACGTGAGTAGATTGGGTCCACTTGGACCTAATTTTATTGAGCATCTGCACTGTCCACGCTTTGTATGCTTGCCATCTGGCTGTGAGTGGCCTTGTGTTTTTCTTGTTGTCTGTTTGGCGTGGAATTTTATTGTTAGATCTGGCCGTTGTTGGCCTTGGATAGAACTATTTTATGCCTGTGGAGCTTTAGATCTGCACCTCTGGGTGCTTGTTTAGCAATTTTCTGCCTTTATAGATCTGGCCCTTTGGCCTTGCCCACTCGTTTGCAGGATAGAGGTTTCGGTAAAAGCAGCCTTTTGATTAGATCTGGCCATCGTGGCCTTGTTAGAGATTGTTTGAGATTGTTGCCTACGTATGTGGTATGGTTTGGCATTTGCTACACCTCGTATAGGGCGTATCCATTAGCGGATTAGTTTGTTATCTTAATCATTTTTATGCCCACTGATTGGGATAATCTTCACCACTCATACGGATCTACACGTAGTGGTGGAACTTTCCGTTCATCAAATTTCGATCAATCCAATTTAGCAAATTCGGTTCCTTTGACGTTCAGTCCTTTAATTGAATCTAGAGCGTCCTCTACTCGTTCAGATTTAACCACCGTCTCATCTTTGTCATCCATTCTTTCCACTCTATCTGTGGAATAGGTTGAAAACAAAAAAGAAGCCGATTGAGATTTCCTTTCTTTTTTCCTTTTTTTTTTTCTTTTCTTTTCGGTCTCCCTCAACACCGATTCAGGCTTTCAATTTGACTAACTCGTCTCTTTCGATGGCCTCCACATCGGAGGGTACTCTAGGTAAACTTCAATTATGCTTTTCTGGAATGAAGGATACTATGAGTTTATCTCATTTTCAAATGTTATTCGGCACTGAAATGCGAGATCTAGCTTTCCGTTATCAGGATAGATTTGACATGCTTGTCGCTTTCTCCCTTCTCGAGCGCTACCTTCGCGGTTCCGCCCTTACCTTATATTCTCGCAAGTACGATGGCATACTTGCGATGACTGAATATTCTCCACAGTTTGCAGGTACCCTTGAGGTCATAGGTCAAGCAGAAATTCCTTATCAAGCTGCTATTCGGGAGGTCTTAGATGCGCTTGGCAATGTTATTTACCCGGCTGTGGGGGAGGTTCCCCACCAATATGCCATTGGAGCTCGAGCCGCCGTCGCGGCACGACCCGGGATGACTATCCCATAACGAGACCCTCCCACCATAATGTTTAATTTGTTACAAGAAGAGTATCGTATGCAAAATCCTGACCTAGTTAAGAAATTAATGAATTTTGAGCATAAACCGGGCGAAACTGCCTCCACTTTACGAGCCCGCATGGAGACCTTCCGGGAAGCGTTACCCGGTCTAATATCAGATGCTGAAGCTGTCCAGAAGTTTGTTGGACAGTTTCCTTTCTATTCAAATAAATTTATTCAAAACCATCTTACTTAAACTTACAGTCTCAAATTTACTTTCGACCAGGCAGCTCAATACCCCGTAGAATACGAGATGACGAATTGTTGGTGGGAGGCCGACGATCAACCAAAAGCCCCTCAAAAACAACCTAACCCTTTCAATTCACCAAATCCTCGTAACATAGGGCCAAATAATCGGCCACTAAGGGTCCCAACCATGGGAACCCCACCAAATCAACCATCCAATTGGATTTGTTTTCAATGTGGCAAAACCGGGCATGATGCTTGGATGTGTCTGGATAAATCTCTACCTGTACACACTGCAAACAGACGGGCCACTTTGTGTATCATTGTCACATCAAAAACCTTGAATTTTCTTATCAAAATCAGATTCGAAATGGTGAAATACCGGCGAGATCTGCCAAAGAAGTCCAACCAATTAAAGAGCCAGAAAAAATTTCTCCACCTAAAGTGTCTCGGAGAGAAAAAAAGAGAGAGAGAGGAAATGCAAACTCAAATGGCTGCTATGATCAAAGACCAGTTTGCAGCCCTTTGATACTCTGAGACCTCCATAAGTCCTCAGAGTGGACAGCTTCCAAGAAGCCTCTAGGATAACCCTGACCCCTTCGTGTTTAAGCAAAAATAACTGCCACCCTGGCATACAAAAACTCTGACCAACTTCACCCCTGTGAAGACAAGACTCCCTTGAGTCGATAGCAAAAAGAATCTCTGAATTTGCTCCCCTGAGCAGTAAGTTATGGAGGGTCAAAGTTGACCTTTTGTACAGAACCTCTCTGGGAGAGAGGGTCCTATCTTCTAATTTTTCTAAGTCCTATCTCTCTCACAGACTCTATCTACTGATGTACGGAACCAATCAGAATGCAGCTTCGTACACAAAAGTACAGCTGCCGGTGTACTTTCTGTACGAACATCGTACGACATGGCCCAAATGTCGACACGTGGTATGTCCGGATTCATTCCCGTAATCCTCGGAGATGCCGCGATCCAATGTTAGTCCGCCACGTGTCATCCGATGTGGCGATGTCCATAAACCGCCGAAATCCTCTTCCGCGATCTCGGCGTTAATTTCGGCCGTCCGATTAAATTCACATTTAATCGTAGCCGTAATAAATACATGCGCGGTATTCGTTTCACTAAAGAAATAAATGCGCGATATTGGTTTCGTATCCGTACCGGAATCCGTACTTTTACATTTACTGGATATATGTCT
>JBBHKE010001803.1:81279-147199 GCA_037447655.1 Zygnema cylindricum
CGCACCTATCTTACCTACTGTTTCTACTGTGCCACCAATTTAGACTTGCTCATCTCCTGCGAGATCTAAGTTTATTTCCTGACTTACACTTTACTTGGCTTAAACTACTTAACCTAACTAGTTTTAAACAATTTGCCTTTCAAGGTGGTGATGCAAATCTAGGCATATTCATCAGTTCTAATAGGGTTAGTCACCCGTAACTTTACTGATTCTATTTTTTGCTTAGGCGATTACCTATGCGGGATATGCTCCACGTCGTTTACGGTTTGGTATGGTATGTGCATTCGTTGTTAGAGTTTTACAGAGATTGTCCCGGTACTACTGCAGGGTAGAAGTTTCGGTATAAGCTGCTTTTTGACTAGATCTGGCCATCATGGCCCTGTTAGAGACATTTTGAGATTGTTGCTTACGTGTATGGTATGGTTTGGCATTTGCTGCACCTCGTATAGGGCGTATCCATTAGCGGATTCGTTTTTTATCTTAGTCATTTCAATGCCCACTGATTGGGATAATCTTGACTACTTATACGGATCTAAACGTAGTGGTGGAACTTTCCGTTTAACAAATTTTGATCAATCCAATTCATCAAATTCGGTTCATTTCACATTCAGTCCTTTATTTGAATCTAGAGCGTCCTCTACTCGTTCAGATTTAACCACCGTGTCATCTTTGTCATCCATTCTATCCACGCTATCTGTGGAATAGGTTGATAACGAAAGGGAAGCTGATTTAAATTTCCTTTATTTTTGGTCTACGTTAGCACCGATTCAAGCTTTGAATTCGGCTAACTCATCTTTTTCGTTGGCCTCCACATCGCGGGCACTCCCGATAAACTTTAATGCTACTTTTTCGGAATGAAGGATACTATGAGATTATCTCATTTTCGAATGTTATTCGATATTGAAATGCGAGATCTAGCTTACCGTTATCATGGTAGATTTGACATGCGTGTCGCTTTTTCCTTTCTCGGGTGTTACCTTTGCGGTTCCGCCCTTACCTTATATTCCCGCATGTATGATGGCATACTTGCGATGACCGAATATTCTCCACAGTTTGTTGGTACGCCTGAAGTCAAAGGTCAAGCATAAATTTTTTATCAAGCTCCTATTCACGAGGTCTTAGATGCACACGACAATGTTCTTTATCCTGTTGTTGCAGAGGTTCCCTATCAATATGCCATTGCGGCCCAAGCCGCTGTCCCGGCTCGTCCTGAGTGACCGTACCATTACAAGATCCTCTCGCCGTAAAGTTTAATTTGCCACAAGAGGAGTATCGCATGCAAAATCGTGGCCAAGTAAAGAATTAATGAATTTTGAGAGTAAACCGGGCGAAACGCCCGTGCTTTACGAGCCCGCATAAAGACCTTGCGGGAAGCCTTACCTGATCTAATATCAGATGCTGAAGCGGTTTAGAAGTTAGTTGGACAGTTTCGTTTCCTGTCAAAGAAATTTATTCAAGGCCATTTTACCCAAACATACCATCTCAAATTTACTTTCGACAAGGTAGCTCAATACGTCGTAGAATACGAGATGACAAATTGTTGGTGGGAGGCCCACGATCGACCAAAAGGCCTTTCATCATTCTGTTAATGGAATTCATGGTCGTAACACTGTTTAAATATATATATCAAACCTAATGTATCCTAACGGACTTCTATGACAGACTCGTTAGAGCTAACGGCTACGCCGCGCTCTGGCGGTTGGAGGTTCGAAAACTGTTGGACTGAACCATTTGTTAAGAGTGACATAATTCACTCTTTAGCCCTGCTTGCTTAAGCTAGGACAGCCATGGCTTAGCCACCCTCTCTATCCCTTAGTGACTACGACAAGTATGGTGGGTAGAGAGAGGAGGTGGAGACAGGCTGTCCGCCTTTTTCCTTTTTCTATTTGTACTAAATTTAGACCTAGAAAATACCATATAAAACTAATAATTTCAGCAGGGTCAAGTGAACTACGCTCTTTGGAAGAGATTGGCTTAAGAGCTTCTAAATTACGATTCATTTGCAAAGCTTGTAATGCTGCAGATGGGATGGATGGGACGGTAGGTTTAGGGTTGGGAGAATCGGAAATCATAGTAGATAAAATACATAATCTTTCCTTAACCCTATGACTGTCCTGAATTGAGCGGTCAAGAATAGTGATTGCTTCCACCGTGATGGTGGAAGCGATTTCGGGCAAGTTAGTTACTGTCTTTTTAAAGAATGATAATGGAAGACGCGTGCTAAACTGTTTACCCTCGCGATTGTGAACAACTGTCCCCTTTTCAAACGTGGTTACAGCTTTTGGATGGTTAAATCTCGTAAAACTTGACCAACTAGCGTTGGAAGGTGGATAACTGTACGAGCCATATCAGTTAGGTGAGTTGGTGGTTTATTTGAGCCATAAGGGCTGCAAATTGGTCTTTGATCATAACGACCATTAGAGTTTGAAACTCTAAGACCTCCATAAGTCCTCAGAGTGGACAGCTTCCAAGAAGCCTATAGGATAATCCTGACCCCTTTGTGTTTAAGCAAAAATAACTGCCACCCTGGCAAACAAAAACTCTGACCAACTTCACCCCTATGAAGACAAGACTCCCCTGAGTCGATAGCAAAAATAATCTCTGAATTTGCTCCCCTGAGCAGTAAGTTATGGAGGGTCAAAGTTGACCTTTTGTACAGAAGCTCTCTGGGAGAGGGGGTCCTATCTTCTAATTTTTCTAAGTCCTTTCTCTCTCACAGACTCTATCTACTGATGTACGGAACCAATCATAATTGAGTTCCGTACGCAAAAGTACAGCTGCCGGTGTACTTTATGTACGGACATTGTACGACATGGCCAAAATGTCGACACATGTCAAATCCGGATTCGGTGCCATAATCTCCGGAGATTCCACAATCCAACGGAATTTTGCCACGCGTCATCCGATGTGGCGATGGCCACAAGCCGCCGAAATCTTCCTCCGCGATCTCAGCGCTAATCCTGGCCGTCCGATTAAATTCGGCTTTAATCGTAGCCGTAATAAATACATGCGCGGTATTTGTTTCATTTACGAAACAAATGCGCGGTACTGATTTGTGTCCGTACCATAAGTCGTACATTTATATATTACTGGATCTATATATCCCGTAATTCATTTCAGTTAAATGGTTTATCGCACGTATACGTATTTAAATAACTATCAAACTATATGCTACGTAACACTACCGCTAGACTTAACGGCTAAGGCTACCGGCTAATTCTTGTCTGACGGCCGGTAGGTACAAGGATCAAATCCTGCCGCCGGCACATACCTTTTAATTAAATAAATAAACCCTAATATAAAATTCCCGTAAACCTCAGGATAGCCAAGGTAGCCATGGCTCTAGCTTCCTCTCCAATTTCTCAGTGACTGCGACAAGTTTGAGAGTTGGAGAGAGAAGTTAGAGATAGACTGCCTCGACTTCTATATTTCTTTTCAGACCTAGAAAATACTAATAAAACCATTAGTTTCTACATGCATTTCCTCTCTCTCTTTTTGTCTTCGAGACACTTTAGGTGGAGAGTTTTTTTGTGGCTCTTTAATCGGCACCGATTGGACTACTTTGGCACATCTAGCCTGGATTCCACCAATTCGAATCTGATTTTGATATGAAAATTCAAGGTTTTTGATGTGACAACGATACACAAAGTGGCCGGTCTGTTTGCAGTGTGTACAGGTCGCAGATTTATCTGGACACATCTGAGCATCGTGCCTGGTTTTGCCACATCAGAAACAAATCCGATTCGATGGTTGATTTGGTGGGGTTCCCATGGCTAAGACCCTTGGTGGCCGATTATTTGGCCCCAAGCTACGAGGATTTCGTGAACATCTCGCACGAAAACAAATGAATCGGACATTTGTTTTGACGACGGATATTTAATGTCGGATTTAATTTGACGGTGTATATCACTGCCGAGATCGCAGAATGGTCACTATGGCGTTTATCGACGTGGCGTGAAATGGCGCCACGTGGAGGGATGACATTTGGTCGCAGGAATTCCGGCGAACATAAGGACAAGTTAAAAGTGGACACGCGTCCACTTAATGGCGTTGCAATACTTAGGCCGTATAGAAAGTGCATCGGCCATAGTACTTTTCTGTACCCTACAATGTTTTGATCGGTTCGTACTTCAATAGATTGGGGTTGTGAGAGGGTTTTGGGACTTGGAGAATTTGGTAGATAGGTACCTCTCTCCCTTTGAGAGTTTGTATAAACTTGGCATTTTTGCCGACTCATAACTTATCGGCTGGTTGGCCGTTTTTAGTGATTCTTTTTGCTATGGACTGAGGGGAGTCCACGTTGCACAGGGGTGCTGTCAAATTGTCAGTTTGCCTTCTTGGACAGCAGTGGTTGTTGCTTGAAGTGGGTTAGTTAAATACTATCTAGAGGCTTCTTGTATTCCGTAGTGTAATTGAGGACACAGAATTGCACGTTATGGGCCTATCCTCTAGGGTGTCGACCTTCAATGGATATTGGTTCATCTATTGGGAAGCCATGATGATGGGAGCTTTGTGCGAAAAACGATGCTGGGGTATCGTCAGTGGACAAGTGAAACGTCCCCCTTCGGGAACTCCACCAGGATTTGGAGGAGTAAGGTTTCATGCAGCAACGCCTGCCTCAGCGGAGGAGGTAGATGATGGGGACAACAGTGTGTCCGAAAAGGGGAAAGGGAAGGAGACACCTCTCACTCCTATTGCTGTAGAAACTAATGGTTTTATTAGTATTTTCTAGGTCTGAAAAGAAATATAGAAGTCGAGGCAGTCTATCTCTAACTTCTCTCTCCAACTCTCAAACTTGTCGCATACACTGAGAAATTGGAGAGGAAGCTAGAGCCATGGCTACCTTGGCTATCCTGAGGTTTACGGGAATTTTATTTTAGGGTTTATATATTTAATTAAAATGTATGTGCCGGCGGCAGGATTGATCCTTGTACCTACCGGCCGGCAGGCAGGAAATAGCCGGTAGCCTTAGCCGTTTAGTCTAGCGGTAGTGTTACGTATCATATAGTTTGATATTTATTTAAATATGTATACGTGCGATAAACCATTTAACTGAAATGAATTACGGGATACATAGATCCAGTAATATATAATGTACGACTTACGGTACGGACAAAAATCAGTACCGCGCATTTGTTTCGTAAATGAAACAAATACCGCGCATGTATTTATTACGGCTACGATTAAAGCCGAATTTAATCGGACGGCCGGGATTAGCGCCGAGATCGCGGAGGAAGATTTCGGCGGTTTGTGGCCATCGCCACATCGGATGACGCGTGGCGAAATTCCGTTGGATTGTGGAATCTCCGGAGATTATGGCACCGAATCCGGATTTGACATGTGTCGACATTTTGGCCATGTCGTACAATGTCCGTACATAAAGTACACCGGCAGCTGTACTTTTGCGTACGGAACTCAATTCTGATTGGTTCCGTACATCAGTAGATAGAGTCTGTGAGAGAGATAGGACTTAGAAAAATTAGAAGATAGGACCCCCACTCCCAGAGAGCTTCTGTACAAAAGGTCAACTTTGACCCTCCATAACTTACTGCTCAGGGGAGCAAATTCAGAGATTCTTTTTGCTATCGACTCAGGGGAGTCTTGTCTTCACAGGGGTGAAGTTGGTCAGAGATTTTGTCAGCCAGGGTGGCAGTTATTGTTGCTTAAACACAAAGGGGTCAGGATTATCCTAGAGGCTTCTTGGAAGCTGTCCACTCTGAGGACTTATGGAGGTCTCAGAGTTTCAATTGCCACAGTACCAGGAGCGACGACCGTGAAGACCGCGGAAAACGATACTCAAATGTGGGAGGATGTAAACATGGCTGCCAAGAACTTAATTTTGAGGCACCTCACTCAAGCTTTGGCCACTCATCTTCACATTTACAAGGCCGAGGAGTTGTGGGTGAGTTTGGTGGAGATTTATAGAGCTGGAACTATTCAGGAGCTCCAGTTGGTTGAGCAAAAGATAGTGAGTTACACTTACAAAGGCGGAAAGATGTTAGATTAGTGTAATGATCTTTCTTGTTTGTATATGGAGATAGAAAGTGCCGGGTGGACAAGTACAATGAAAATGAAAGTTAACACTCTTATCATGAAGTTACCATATGAGTTCGAGAACATAGTGTATCGAGTACAGGAAATGCTTGATAGTTTACGGAAATGGAACACAGTGGTTAGGATGATACTTGTGCAGGAAAACACAATGGAGATTAGGAGAGGAGGAAAGAGCATTCAAGCTCTAGCAGCAGGGGGCGACCGATGGGGGAAGGACTCAAAGAAACTGTACAAAGGGGAAAGAGATACTTCATTAGGACCGAGGCCCCCAAAGGGTCTTTGTCATTTTTGCAAAAAGTCGAGACACTTCATCGCAGATTGTGTCAGGCTGTCAGAGCTGAGGCTCTAAGACAACTGTGGAGGGGGTTCTTTTGGAGGGAAGAAAAAGGCACTTGTGGTTACAAAAGTGACAGGAGAAACCGAGGATGGGGAGCTTCTTCTTGACGAGTGTCTGGAGGCGAAGGAGATCCCTCGGAGACAGAAGTGTGCCCTTGGAGCAATTCGGGAAGCTCCACAAGAAGGATGGATCATCGACTCAGGTGCATCCATGCATATGTGTCGTGATAAGGAACTCTTCACTAAGCTAAGAAAGATCCTTACTGTAGAGATAGACTATGGGGATGGGAGAGTGGTTACTACATATCTAGTGGGATTAGTAGATCTCAAAGTCTTAGTGGAGAGTAAAAATTATATACTTACATTCTCAGATGTACTCTACATTCCTCAACTGAGTAAAAATCTTGTCTTTACGTCTGTGTTAAATAACAAAGAGTTTGATACCTTCACTAGAAATGGAGTCTTTACAGCTAAGTATGGGGATGAAGTTTACTTCACGGCAGATAAGGGTAGCCAAGGAATGATTAGGCTTAACCTGAGTAATGAAAAGAAGAATGCTTACTATGTTGGTGTTCCTAAGTTGATGATTTGGCATAAGCGGTTGGGGCATGTTCATTTTGATAGGTCGAGGGAATTGAAAAAGCTTGGGGTAGTAGAATGCATTCAATTTGGGGATAATGAAATGATGGATGATTGTAGTGGCTGTGCTTAAGGTAAGGCTCACAGACTTCCCTTTCCAAAAGCCGCCACATATAGAGGTGAGAAAGTATTAGATTTGGTCCACACAGATATTTGGGGACTTGCAAAAGTACCTTCGGTTGGAGGAAAGAAGTTTATGAAGACAATAACCGATGACTGGTCTAGATACTCTAGAGTATACTTTCTAAAAACAAAGTTTCAAGCATCAACTTACTTCAAAGAATATAAAGCATGGAGTGAGAAGCTGCATGAAACCCCCATTAAGAGGATAAGGAGTGATAATGGGGGGGAATATACCTCTAACCAGTTTGAGGAATATATGAGAGATGAGGGAGTGCAGCACCAGAAAACTATACCATATAACCTGGAACAAAATAAGGTAGCTGAGAGGTTGAATAGAACACTAGGAGATAGTGCATGCAGTATGTTGGCCGACAAGAAAATAGGAAAGAGATTTTGGGCAGAAGCAATGAACTGTGCCAACTACATTAAGAATAAAGTCCTTACCTCAGCTGTAAAGGAGTGACACCTTATGAGAGATGGGTTGGAAGGAAACCACATATCTCACACCTTAAAGTATTCGGGAGCCAAGTTTACAGTCTTGAAACAGATAGGAAAAACTGTAAACTAGATGTTAAGGGAAAACCTGGATACTTTTTGGGATATGATGAGGATGTTAAGGGATATAGAGTCTATGACTTATCAAAGAAAGATATCATTCTGGTCAAACACTTAGTTGTCATGGATGAAGGGAAGTCATTTGACCCCTTCAAATATAGAAAGAAGATAAGAATCAGATTTGAGTCTGAAAGTGAGGAGAACTCGGTCGTTCCCGAAAGTGACATAAGTGAAACCATGATTGCAGATTCAGGGGAGATCAGAGATACTGGAGACTCACCGGAAATATCACATACCCCTATGGACTTCGAGGAGATAGAAGATGTGGGACCAGAACCGACTTCTATGAACAAGGGAGCCGATGAGACTATGAGGAGAAATCCAAGACTTCCATCCATTCCAGCTTCCGAGTTTGAGGGAGGGAGAAAGAGCAACAAAATGTTACAGGAAAAACAGGTCACTCTTAAGGTAACTAAGCTATCTCACCCAGATGAGCCTGAGTCTTACTCAGAGGTAGTAAATAGTCTCGAGAAAGAAAGATGGATTAGTGCCATAAATGATGAGACGACCTCTATCATGGAAAAAAATACTTGGGAACTAGCGGATTGTCCTCCTGACAAAAAACCTATTGTGTGTAAATGGGTATTTAAATTAAAACTGAACCCAGATAATACCATTGAGAGATATAAGGCTCGATTGGTAGCGAAAGGGTTCACCCAAAAAGAGGGGATTGACTATGAGGAGACCTTTGCTCCTGTTGTTCGGTTCCCATCAGTAAGGATTCTCCTCAGTGTGGCAGCAGCGGAAGACATGGAAATACACTAGATGGACATTAAGACTGATTTTCTTAATGGTGAGTTAGAGGAAGAAATTTTCATGAGGTAACCCGTGGGGTTCGTGGAAGAAGGAGAAGAGAGCAAAGTCTGTAGGCTCATAAAGTCCTTATATGGACTGAAGCAGGATCCTCGACAGTGGAATAAGAAACTAGATGAGTTTCTCACCTGTCTGGGATATATCCGGATCAGCTCAGACTATTCTATCTATATGTTTGAAGATGAGAATGGTGTCATTTTTATTGCAATTTATATGGATGATCTGTTTGTGTGAAGTAAGTCTTTGGAGAAGATCAATAGGCTAAAGAAAGATCTTAGGGGCAGATTTGATATGAAGGATTAAGGGGAGGCAAAATATATTTTTAGGACCTAAATGGAGAGAGATAGGGGGAAGAAGATTATCAGAATTACTCAGAAAGAAGCAATAGGAAATATTAGTGTTGGGTATCGAGGACCCTTTGCCGATATTCGATAAATATCGAATTTCAAGTACCCGATAATCGATATATCGCTTCGATATATCGAAAACCAAATTATCGCGATATATCGGTGATATATCGCCGATATATCGAGCCATAAAAAACTGAAATTTCCATTTTTTTTACCCCCCCCCCACGCCCCGGCTCGGTGAAGTAATATCCGTAAGATTTTCCGTACTATGACTGTACGAACACCCATTTTTTTGCGATATATATCGCGATAATTTATGTTGGTCCTGGTACGATATATCGAGGAATCTGCTCGATCGATATTCGATATATCGAATATCGCAATTATCGCGATATGAATTTACCTGATACCTAACACTAGGAAATATGCTTGAGAAATTCCAGATGGAAAATACTAACAGTTGTACCACTCCCATGGACTTGAAAAAAGTAAGTGATGGGAGTGTAGAAGGAGGAGTGATGATCTTAGATGAACAGATGAGCCCACAGGGGAGAGAATTTATGAAGTCTATCTCCTATAAACAGGTTGTAGGAAGTTTATTCTATTTCATGAATTGTACCAGGTCGGACATAGCGACAGCAGTTGGAGTACTCAGTAGGAGTCTTAATGATCCTAGGAAGAGAGACTGGGAGGCATCCAAGAGAGTCATGAGATATCTGGTGGGAACTAGAGAGTTATGGTTGTGATTGGGAGGGGAGCACACTAACATCACTACTTGGAGTGATGCCAGTTATGAGGACGCACCTTTGAGTGCAATTCTGTGTCCTCCATTGGACCACAGAATACAGGAAGCCTCTAGATAGTATTTAACTAACCCACTTTAAGCCACAACCACTGCTGCCCAAGAAGGCAAACTGACAATTTGACTGCACCCCTGTGTAGCCTGGACTCCCTTGAGTCCGTAGCAAAAAGAATCACTGAAAACGGCCAACCAGCCGATAAGTTATGAGCCGGCAAAAATGCCAATTTATACAAGGCTCTCTTAGAGAGAGAGAGGTGTCTATCTACCAAAATTTCCTAAGTCCTAAATCTCTCTCACAACCCCTATCTACTAAAGTACGAACCAATCATATTACTGTAAAGTACAGAAAGGTACTACGGCCGATGTCCTTTCTGTACGGCCGGTGTACGACAAGGCTACTGAGTGGACCCGTGTCATTTTTCCACTCGTTCGTATATTCTCCAGAATTTTCGCGACCGAATGTCATCCTTCCACGCGGCGCCACGTCATGCCACGTCCATATAATCCAAAGTGACCATTCCGCGATCTCGGCGATGACGTGCGCCGTCGGATTAAATCGGACATTAAATGTCGACCGTTTAAACAAAGGTCCGTTTCATTTGTTTCGTGCGAAATGACGTTCGCACTAAACCTTAACAGGTTCTATGTTCGTTTCGTCCATATTCAGTTAAATCATTTCAGTGTAATACAATAATTTAAATATAAATGAAACCCTATATCATCTAACGGACTTCTACGACAGACTGGTTAGAGCTAACGGCTACGCCGCGCTCTATCGGTCGGGGGTTCGAGTCCTGCCGGACTCAACCTTTTGTTGAGAGTGACGTAAGTCACTCTTTAGTCCTTCCTATGGAGCTGAGGCAGCCATGGCTCCATCGCTCTTTCTCTCCTTCAGTGACTACAATAAGTATCGGGGAAAGAGAGAAGAGATGGAGGCAGGCTGCCATCATTTTCTATATATGTTTCCGCTAATTTATTTTAGACCTAGAAAATACAAAAACTACTTATTTCAACAATGAGAAGATGCACTTCTAGGTATGTGTTGTATGTTGGGGAAGGTGTTTGCTGTTGGAGCAGTAAGCAACAAAAGGTTGTTGCTCATCTACTATGGAGGCTGAGTACATGGCCTGTTGTTCTGCTATGAAAGAGTTGATGTGGGTCAAGTCCTTGCTGCAAGAACTGGGGTATATGAAGGAGGGAGTGCATGAAGTGTTTTGTGATAATCAAGCTGCCATTGCAATTGCAGCTAATCCAAAACATCATTTTAAGGCTAATCATATGGACATAAGATTAAGTTTTGTAAGAGAAAAAGTTGAGAATAAAATCGTGAATCTTGTATATAGATCTGATGAGGAAAAGGTAGCTGATATGATGACAAAACCGGTGCCTTCTTCCAAGTTAAAATATTGCAGAGAAAAATGTGGATTAAAACTGAAATTTAAATTTGACTAGAAAATAAGGGGAGTGTTGAAATTATTAGTTATATATGGTATTTTCTAGGTCTAAATTTAGTAGAAATAGTAAAAGGAAAAAGGCGGACAACCTGTCTCCACCTCCTCTCTCTACCCACCATACTTGTCGTTGTCACTAAGGATAGAGAGGGTGGCTGAGCCATGGCTGTCCTAGCTTAAGCTGGCAGGGCTAAAGAGTGACTTATGTCACTCTCAAATAAAGGTTGAGTCCAGCAGGACTTGAACCTCCGACCGGCAGAGCGCGGAGTAGCCGTTAGCTCTAGCCAGTCTGTCGTAGATGTCCGTTAAGATACATTAAGTTTGATATATATTTAAACAGTGTTACGACCATGAATTCGATTAACAGAATGACAAACGAAGGAACATAGAACAAATTATTATATAGTGCGAACATTATCTCGCACGAAAACAAATGAATCCGACATTTGTTTTGACGGCGGACATTTAATGTCTGATTTAATCGGACGGTGTATATCACTGCCGAGATCGCGGAATGTTCACTTTGGCGTTTATGGACGTGGCATGAAATGGCGCCACGTGGAGGGATGACATTTGGTCGCAGGAATTCCGGCGAACATAAGGACAAGTTAGAAGTGGACAGGCGTCCACTTAATGGGGTTGACGTACTCAGGCCGTATAGAAAGTACATCGGCCATAGTACTTTTCTATACCCTACAGTGATCTGATTGGTTCGTACTTCAATAGATAGGGGTTGTGAGAGGGATTTATGACTTAGAGAATTTGGTAGATAGGTACCTCTCTCCCTTTGAGAGTTTGTATAAACTTGGCATTTTTGCCGACTCATAACTTATCGGCTGGTTGGCCGTTTTCAGTGATTCTTTTTGCTACGGACTGAGGGGAGTCCAGGCTGCACAAGGGTGCTGTCAAATTGTCAGTTTGCCTTCTTTGACAGCAATGGTTGTGGCTTGAAGTGGGTTAGTTAAATAGTATCTAGAGGCTTCCTGTATTCTGTAGTCCAATGGAGGACATATAATTGCAGACCCACACATCTGTTTTCTAGATAATGGGAAACGGGCATTTTCACTCAATGGTGTCACACCGTCATTAACACTTATGGACACCGGTGCAAAACTAGTTATTTTGGGGTCATCTTTTTCACTAAAACTAGGTGTGATAGTTGATAATCTTCAGTCCACCACAACACGCCTACTCACCTCAACGGGAACCACCGAACTAGTTTTGGGCATTACAAAGGATCCACTCTGTTTTAGGTTTCAAAATGGTACAGAATCTGATTTTGCAGAAGTCCTTGCTCACGCATTGGTCATTAATTGTAGTGACTACTAATGTTTAGTGGGGCAAGATGTGATTTTCAGAGTAAGAGTCGGCGTTGACATGTACGATCAAAAATTTTTCTACTGTCGAACCGATTATCCGGAAAAGAAAATGTGTCTCCCTCTAATTTCCACACGACAACCCTTACTGATTATTGCTCACGCTGCCTAATCTGTCCCAGCTTATTCCGGAAATTCGGTGGGATTTGAAATTTTTTCATTCTCTATCGGCAGCTACCCGATAGTCCCTCTTTGACTGAACTTTTTGATAATCCAGGTTTTATTCTTGATTCCTGCGAGTTTGATTACATTTACAAACACGCACATCATATTCTTTTATTGCGAGTTCCACCTCGTCCTCTCATCTTAGTAGATCCTTCCGGTTTTCTTCCCATTAATTAGAAACCAATTCAGCTCAACCCTCATCAAGATGGTGTGGTCATTTCAGATCTATTCCCACGCATGGGTACCTCTCTACTTGAAACTCTGAGACCTCCATAAGTCCTCAGAGTGGACAGCTTCCAATAAGCCTCTAGGATAATCTTGACCCCTTTGTGTTTAAGCAAAAAGTTCTGCCACCCTGGCAGACAAATACTCCAACCACCTTCACCCATGTGAAGGCAAGACTCCCCTGAGTCGATAGCAAAAAGAATCTCTGAATTTGCTCCTCTGAGCAGTAAGTTATGGAGGGTCAAAGTTGACCTTTTGTACAGAAGCTCTCTGGGAGAGAGGGTCCTATCTTCTAATTTTTCTAAGTCCTATCTCTCTTACAGACTCTATCTACTGATGTACGGAACCAATCAGAATTGAGTTCCGTACGAAAAAGTACAGCTGCCGGTGTACTTTATATACGGACATTGTACGACATGGCCTAAATGTCCACACGTGGAATATCCGGATTCGCTCCTTTAATCCTCGGAGATGCCGCGCTCCAATGTAACATTGCCACGTGTCATCCGATGTGGCGATGCCCACAAACCGCCGAATTCTTCTTCCGCGATCTCGACGCTAATTCAGGCCGTCCGATTAAACTCGCATTTGATCGTAGCCGTAATAAATACATGCGCGGTATTTGTTTCGCTTACGAAATCAATGCGCGGTATTGATTTCTTATCCGTACCGCAATTCGTACTTTTACACTACCATATCTATGTATCCCGTTAACAGTTATAGTTAAATGATTTATCCTACGTGTACATGTTTAAATCATTATCGTACTATATACTATGTAAGACTACTTCTAGACTTAACGGCTAAGGCTACCGGCTATCTACTCTCTGACGGCCGGCAGGTACCAGGATCAAATCCTGTCGCCGGCACATACCTTTTAGTAATTAATCCCTTGACTAATATAAATTTCCCGTAAACCTCAGGATAGCCTAGGTAGCCATGGCTCTAGCTTCCTCTCCAATTTCTCAGTGACTGCGACAAGTTTGAGAGTTGGAGAGAGAAGTTAGAGGTAGACTGCCTCGGCTTCTTTATTTCTATTCAGACCTAGAAAATACTTAAAAACCATTAATTTCTCACTCCCCTTATTTTCTAGTCAATCTTTAATTTCAGACCACACTTCTCCCTGCAGAAAATTAGCTTAGGGGAAGGCACAGGTTTGGTCATCATATCTTCTACCATCTCACTATCTGGTCGGTACTCTAAACTGATTATTTTATTTTCTACTTTCTCTCTAACAAAGCTGAGTCTAATGTCCATATGTTTGGCTTTAAAATGATGTTTTAAGATTGGCAGAAATAGCAATTGCTGCCTGATTATCACAAAATATTTTCTGCACACCACTCTTAAGATGACCAAGTTCACCAAGTAAAGACTTGACCCACATCAATTCTTTTACAGCAGAGCAAGAGGCCATATACTCAGCCTCCATGGTGGACTGAGCAATAACCTTTTGCTGTTTGCTACTCCAACAGCAAGCCCCATCACCCACATATAATACATATCCAGAAGTGCATCTCCTCATCGGAGCATCACCATAACTAGCATCACTCCAAGTAGTGATGTCAGTATTCTCCCCACCCAAATGCAACCATAGATCCCTAGTTCCTATCAAGTATCTAAGAACTCTCTTAGCTGCCTTCCAATCCCTCTTAGTGGGAGCATTTAGAATTTTACTCAGCACTCCTACAGCTGCAGCTAAATCTGGCCGGGTACAATTCATAAAATAGATTAGACTTCCCACTACTTGCCTGTAAGGAATAGTCTGCATGAACTTCTGTTCTTCAGGAGATAATTCCTCGTCTAAGACTATGACTCCTTCTTCCTCACTCCCCTCACTTCCCTTCTTCAATTCCATTGGAGTTGTACAACTATTAGCTTTATCCATTTGAAATTTTTCAAGCATGTTCTCTATTGCTTCCTTTTGAGTCAATCTTATAATTTTTCTTTTTCAGTCTCTCTCTACTTGAATTCCCAAAATATATTTTGCTTCCCCCATATCCTTCATTTCAAATCTCCCCTTAAGATCGGTTTTCAGTTTATTAATTTTTTCCATTGATTTACTTAAAACAAGCAAATCATCAACATAAATTGCAATAAATATATAACCTTCCTCATCTTCGAAACCATATATTGAGTGATCTGAGCTGATCCTGATATATCCCAGACCGGTAAGAAACTCATCAAGCTTCTTATTCCACTGTCGAGGCGCCTGTTTCAAACCATAAAGAGATTTAATCAGCCGGCATACCTTACTCTCCTCTCCTTCTCCCACAAACCCTTCGGGTTGTCGCATGAAGATCTCATCTTCCAATTCTCCATGCAAAAAGGCTGTTTTGATGTCCATCTGGTGCACTTCCATGTCTTCCGGTGCTGCCAGGCTGAGAAGTATGCGGACGGAGGGAAATCTGACCACCGGAGCAAAGGTTTCCTCGTAGTCAATTCCCTCCTTTTGTGTAAATCCCTTTGCCACTAGTCGGGCCTTGTAGCGCTCGATTGTGTTATCTGGGTTCAGTTTTAATTTGAAAACCCACTTACAATCGATTAGTTTTCGGTTAGGTGGACAATCCACCAGCTCCGAAGTATCGGCTGCCATAATTGAGGCCATCTCTTCATTGATGGCTGTCTTCCACCGATTTCTTTCTGGACAAGTCATCGCCTCTCCATAAGTTTGAGGTTCATCTTGGTGAGATAGTATAGTTACCTTGTTATTAACCTGTTTTTCTTGCAGTCTTTTACTACTTCTCCTTCCCCCCTCAAAATCTGAGGCCGGAATAGATGGTTCTCGTGGATTCTTTCGAACAAACTCAGTTTCTCCCCTATCCCTTGATTCCGAATCAATTTCCACCACGTCTTCCGCTTCGGGTAGAGTTGTCACTGGAGTTTCCACAGCCGAGTCCTTTTCAGTCTGATTTGTACCTGCAAGAATGTCATCGTCTCTAAAACCTGGATAGTTAGGAAGCTCAAAGTCATCAGAATTTTCTGACTCAAATCTGATTTTTACTGACTTCGTATATTTGAAGGGATCCACAGACTTTCCTTCATCCATAACTACTAGATGTTTTACTAAGATTATATCTTCCCTTTTTAGATCATAAACTCTATATCCTTTAACATCTTCATCATATCCTAATAAGTATCCTGGTTTTCCTTTAGGATCTAGCTTCCAATTAGACCGATCTGTATATAGACTAAATACTTGACTGCCGAAAACCTTTAAGTGAGATATGTCTGGTTTCCGGCCTGTCCATCTCTCATAAGGTGTTTGATCTTTTATAGCTGAAGTAAGAACTCTATTCTTGAGATAATTAGCACAGTTCATGGCTTCTGCCCACAAATATTTTTCATATCTTTTTATCTGACAACATACTTCTAGCACTATCACTTAGTGTTCTATTTAACCTTTCAGGTACCCCATTTTGTTCCGGATTTTCTGGAACTGTCTTTTGGTGTTGGACCCCATCTTCCCTCAGAAAAACCTCAAACTGGTTAGAAGTATACTCTCCACCATTGTCACTCCTTACTCTCTTGATTGGAGTTTCATGGAGTTTTTCGCTCCATGCTTTATATTGTCTAAAACAATCCTCAGCTTTTGACTTGTTTTTCAAAAAATACACTCGGGAATACCGAGACCAATCATCAGTTATAGTCATCATAAATCTCTTCCCCCCCGGTGAGCGCACTCTAGCCGGTCCCCAAATATCTGTGTGTACTAGATCTAGAAGTTTTTCTCCCTTGTTGATGGCTGATTTAGGAAAGGGTAATCTGTGTGCTTTACCTTGAGCACACCCACTACAATCATTTATATCATCACTCTCACTGAACTGAATCCCTTCCACCACTCCCATCCTTTTCATCTCTCTTAACTTATCTAGATTCACATGCCCAAGCCTCTTATGCCACATCATAATATCATGAACACCAGCATAATAAAGTTTCTTCGTTTCATTACTTAAGATCAGCCTAAACATCCCATGGCTACCTTTCTCAGCAATGAAATAGACATCCTCCTCAAAACTAGCAGTAAAGACTCCTTCCCTAGTGCTAGTGAAAAAACCCTTATCATCTAATACAGATGTAGAGATAAGGTTTTTGTTCAGCTCCGGAATAAACAATACATCGGAGAATGTTAATATGGATGTCTTTCCTTCTACTAACACTTTCAGATCTACCGATCCTACAAGAGTAGTGGTGACTATCCTCCCATCCCCGTACTCTATCTCTACGGTGGGAATCTTTCTTATCTTAGTGAACAGGTGCCTATCCTTACACATGTGCATTGAGGCACCTGAATCTATAATCCAGCTTGCTTCACCTTTCAATCCACCGTAAGCACATTTCTGCCTTCGTGGAATTTCAACCTCAGTTTTCGCCTCCAACTCCTCATCCAAAAAGAGCTCATCGTCCTCGTCCTCGGATTCCGCCTCAAGTACCTGTGTGACAAGGGCCTTTTTCTTTCCTCTCGGGGTACCACCGGTCTGCCCCTCCTTTAACCGAAGCTCGGTTAGCTTAGTGCACTCTGCCATATAGTGCCCCGGTTTCTTACAAAAATGACATAAACCTTTGGGAGCCCTTGGTTGAACTCGTCAACCTGTTTTTTCTGCTCCCTACCCCCATAGTTTCCGACTGGTTTCCGGGAATCCTTGTTCCTCCAATCGGTCACTGTTGCCAAGGCTTGGCCACTCTTTCCTCCCCTTCGGATCTCAATTGTATTCTCTCGAACGAGAATCATCCCTACCACTGAGTTCCATATCCACCTAGAGTCCGGCAAGTCCTCCACACGGTTGACTATGTTCTCGAAATCATCAGGTAACTTCATCAGTAAGCAGTTAACCTTTTATTTTTCACTAAAAACTTTCCCCGCACTCTCTAGCTCCATGAAGAGTGTAGCAAGCTCATTGCAAAAATCCAACATATTTCCCCCTTTGTATACATACTCCTTAACTTTCTGATCAGCCAACTGTTGTTGCTGAATCGTACCACTTCGGTACATCTCTATGAGAGCCATCCAAAGATCGGATGCCCTTTCTACCTACAAATGAGGACATGCAAGTCCTTGAGTAAGATGGCGTAGGATGAAGTGCTTTGCCGCCATATTGTTGAAGTCCCAGGTTTCAGTATCATTCTCCTCGTTCCTCGGTATAGGTGACATGAATGCTAAACCAATTGCTATTGGTGTGGTCGCCTCCTTCTCCTTTCCTTTGTCCACCACCTCTCCTTCCTTTGTTTCCTCCGTTGAAGGTGAATCCTCTTTCCTGGTGAATCTGCTTCCTTTAAACCCTGGAGGAATTCCAAGAATTGATGGACGCCCCAATCGTCCACTCACTATCCCCCAAAACCTTTTTTCGCATAGAGCTCCTATCATCATACTTTCCCAGTATATGAAGCCAGTTCCATTAAAGATTGGTACCCTAGAGGGTGGGCCCATAATATGAAACTCTGAGACCTCCATAAGTCCTCAGAGTGGATAGCTTCCAAGAAGTCTCTAGGATAATCCTGACCCCTTTGTGTTTAAGCAAAAATAGATGCCACCCTGGCTGAAAAATACTCTGACCACCTTCACCGTTGTGAAGGGAAGACTCCCCTGAGTCGATAGCAAAAAGAATCTTGGAATTTGCTCCCCTGAGCAGTAAGTTATGGAGGGTCAAAGTTGACTTTTTGTACAGAAGCTCTCTGGGAGAGAGGGTCCTATCTTCTAATTTTTCTAAGTCCTATCTCTCTCACAGACTCTATCTACTGATGTATGGAACCAATCAGAATAGAGTTCTGTACGCAAAATTACAGCTGCCGGTGTACTTTATGTACGGACATTGTATGACATGGCCTAAATGTCCACACGTGGAATATCCGGATTCGCTCCTTTAATCCTCGGAGATGCCGCGCTCCAATGTAACATCGCCACGTGTCATCCGATGTGGCGATGCCCACAAACCGCCGAATTCTTCTTCCGCGATTTCGGCGTTAATTCCGGCCGTCCGATTAAACTCGCATTTGATCGTAGCCGTAATAAATACATGCGCGGTATTTGTTTCGCTTACGAAATCAATTCGCGGTATTGATTTCTTATCCGTACCGCAATTCGTACTTTTACACTACCATATCTATGTATCACGTTAACAGTTATAGTTAAATGATTTATCCTACGTGTACATGTTTAAATCGTTATCGTACTATATACTATGTAAGATTACTTCTAGACTTAACTGCTAAGGCTACTGGCTATCTACTCTTTGACGGTCGGTAGGTACCAAGATCAAATCCTGTCGCCGTCACATACCTTTTAGTAATTAATCCCTTGACTAATATAAATTTCCCAGAAACCTCAGGCTAGCCTAGGTAGCCATGGCTCTAGCTTCCTTTCCAATTTCTCAGTGACTGCGACAAGTTTGAGAGTTGGAGAGAGAAGTTAGAGGTAGACTGCCTCGGCTTCTTTATTTCTATTCAGACCTAGAAAATACTTAAAAACCATTAATTTCTACACTACTCTCATGCCTTCGCAATGAATTACTTATCACGTGCTACTACTCAGTCGAGATTGACATTTTAGCTCGAAAAGCCTAGACACATCACTTTAATCTGTTACACGGACAATATCCACATCTTTTCCCCAAATCTGCCTTTGCTTACCTGCATTCTGCCCTACCTCAAGATATTCGTTTGATAGGCAATCAACACCTTCTCGATGTGGAACCAATCGATCTTCTCTTTGCCGGTTCGGTGAATTTGGGAATGTCACGGGCAGGCAAAGGTCTCGGCTTAGCTGATCCTCGCACTAAATTATTTTTTGAATTACTTCGTATCATGAATTTTCTGCAATCTTTTGATCGACCATTAGGATATATTTTAGAAAACGTGTGAGCCTATAACGATCCTCGACCTATAGTATTAGCTGATTGCAAGAAGATAGAAGCGTTAATTGGCCCTCCTCTTATCATTGATGCAGCCGGTCACGGGTCCTTAGCTCATCGGTTTCGATCTAAATGGACCAACTTGATTGATATTGGTCGCCTTAGAGAAGGGAATCTTTCTGTCATACCCCTTTTTACAGATATTTAGACAACACTTTTGCTTTTTCACAAAGTCTAAACATGTCTACAGCCTGATCACTCGCCGAATTACAACATTAACGTCTAAGGTCAACCATTTAAAGTTCTCCCCACTCCAGTGTCTTATCCACACTCTCACGCTTTCTCTAGTGATGGGCCCAGTCTACTCAGAAATATTTACACAGGCGGCCTAGATAAACCTACAGCCACAGAACGGGAACACCTTATGTATTTTCTTCCCAACACTACGGTTGCCCATGGTCTCAAAGATCGACAACGCTGCATCCGTTTAGGTCTTGTCATGGACCTTGAATCTCTCTCATTTGTCTTAGGCCTCGGATTTGCACCAGGTCGTTACGCACAATCCCATCCATCTGAACTAGTTGGGGGGAGAGGATGCATCATTAATTTCTAAACACATACCTACACGATCTCCTGTCACCCTTAGAGGGACACCTTCTCAATTTTTCCTCTTTCCATCCCCTATAAAACCTGGGACACCTTCTCAATTTTTCATGTTTCCATCCCGTATAAAACCTTCTCCAGATGTCACCCTATATGATTTCTTGAATCCTAGTCACATGTCATGGTCCATTCTGGCATGTGCTGCTGCCATATTTTCTCTCTCTATTCATATTTCAACACCTCCTCACTTAACTGCAGCCTTTACTACTCGCAGCAGGCAAAATTAGACAAACTCCTTAAAGGAAACACTGGTTCTTTACTCATTATGTCAGTCACTTATTGATGATGAACAACTAGCTTTTGCACAAGCCATGGAAGCAATGACGATTAAAGGTTCGGAAACTCCTAAATGGAAATTTGGCTCTAATCTCTCTCAATCTGAACACGATCTACTGAACGAAGTGATTCTCCGGAATATTGACGCTTTTTCTTTCTCTATGAATGATATTGGTCGCCATACCACGTATAAAATGTCTATAGATCTCGAAGATGATCGTCCCATTTTCAAGCCAAAACACCGCTTATCCGAAACGGAATGGGAATTAGTGGACCAACGCTGCGCTGAATGTGAGGAAGCTGGCCTCATTTATCGGCGGACTCTATTTTTGCAGCACCCACTGTCATGCCCCGGAAAAAAGATGCCGAAGGGAACTTTACCGATCGCCGGATGTGCGGCAATTACCGTGAAATCAATGCTAAAACTATACAAGATCAACATCGAATGCCATTGGTTAAAGAGGATTTATATTTTTTTGTCTTTTTCCCTTGTCTTTTTCCTTAGTCAAATTGTCAGTTTTTTTCCCTGCAAGGCTTTTTCTGCCTTAGTTTGTTAAGCGCTTAGCTTTTCTATTTCCTCATTATGCTTTCATTGTAATCCCTACAAGTTAATTGACTCAGTTTCGGCCTAAGACAGCACGGTTTCCCTTCAACAACCTCTTTTAGTGTGGATTGTGCCTACTTTCTCAGGTAGTTTTTGAACCTTTGTGGATGCCTTTTGTGAATTAGTGTTTGAATTTGTCTTATCTAATTTTCGTTGCCTTGGTTGGAGTTTGCTTGTGGTTTGTTAGAATCTAGTTATCTTGGATTCTCTATAGCTTCCAATTTCTTGTTTTCTATTATTATTTTCTGCAATTGGTTATTAGTGTGTCAAAATCCGGTTTTCTCGAATTTTGTGCAGATTTTTAACGTTGCTTTCTTGTATTTTCTTCTTTCTATTTTTACTTGTTTGTTAGAATTCGGTTATTTCAGATTCTCTACATATTTTCATTGCTTGTTTTCTTGTTGTAATTTTTTGCAATCGGCGTGCCAAGATCTGGTTAGGATTCTCCACAGATTTTTATTGTTGTTTTCTTGCATTTTTCTGGTTTTGTTTTTTTTATTCGAAATCCTAGACCTAAATTTTGTAAGGAATATGCCGAGACCGTGGAGCCTAGTGGCTACCCATCGGCTTAGTATTCCTGTACTCTCAAATTATTGAACGGGATGTTCATGACTTTCTTACTTATTTCTTTATTCTTTGTCCTGTAGCTGATTGTGTTGCATGTTTACCATCTCTTTTGTCACATGCACGACAATAGGGTAGTATTTTGATTGAAATCAGATCGCGATTTGATTCCACTGCAAGTGTGAAGATGAGCTGGAAGTGGTTCGCGATGATAATAACGCAAAATTGTCTTACCTTCCAAGTTCAAAGATGACGCAAAATGTACTTGTATTTTTACCCATTTTTCATACGGCGTAATATTTTCTCGTTAGATGTCCCATTTTCTGTAAAAGCGATAGAAAAAAACCCTTACTTGAACGCATGGGAACACGCCCTAACTTAACTGCATGAGTCGCAATATGAAAAGATTTTCACGTAGCAAGTTTTTTTTCGCAATGACGCGATTCATGGACTAATGGCATGACACGGGTCATTTTTTTGGCCATTCAAAATACACCCTCGTGGCCATTTTGAACAAATAGGAATGAAAGATTTTTAGCAATCTATTTTCCTGGAATTCACACTCTTTAGACATGAGCAGACCATCTCGATCCCCCCCCCCCAACTATCCGTAATTATTGTGGCTTTCGCAAATCTATTTATTCATTTGATGTTTGATTCGATTAGATTCGAAATTGATTTCATGTCGGAGTCCGCTAGTTAGTTATATTTCACTTTATTTGATATGCGCTATCTAGTTATGTTATTTCTTTTTCCATATTGATTCCGGATTTGCTATAGGCATCAAGGCTTGAGAATTGGGTAAAGTGTTTGGTACAAACACGCTAGGAGACCAAACAGGCTAGAAGTCCAAACACGTTAGGATACTGTTTTGGATGGAAACACGTACCTTTTGAAAGTCGCCGTACCCCGTCTTTTGACAAGTGGTTGACAAAAACTTGATGATATTTATGCGTATCATTTATTCAATGGGAACATTGTGCCCATAATTGATGGCGTGGTTTGCATCAGTAATTGTACGGACACATTTACTGGCAGTTGTTTTCGGGTGGAGATGACATCACGTCGTTCGCCTACCACTCTCTTACGCGTTATGTTTTGAGTGGTACCAAGACTGAAAAATAATCGAACGGTCAAATTTTGCGCCTTGATCTAAGAAAAATCTTGGTCTGATCTGTTGTAAGGATGTTTTCAAAAAATAAAAAAAAACAGTACGGCATGGTAAATAAAAGGTGTTGGCTCTATGTGTGATTGAAGGCGAATATCGTGTACCGACGATCTTATGGGACCACAATTGAGAGGTCGCAAACGGTCACCTGAAACCGTAACCGACCGTTACCCGACCGCCCGCGTTGGATCCAGAACGGATTCGGGTGCCAAATTTGGGGGGGCCAAGCGAATTCAGGTGGGTGATTTTTTAGGTATTTTAGGACAAGTACATGGGCTCCGCACTTTGTCAAATTTTCGAGGCCTCTCAGGGAGATTCTATGGGCTCTAATAGCTAGCCAATTTTTCGCGACTTATTGAGGCAAGTCTGTGCGCTCCAATACTTAACCAAAATGGCCTTTTTCTCTTGGCCTCTCCATCATCCTTTGTTCTTTTCCTTGTTTCCAATCATTCAATACATACGTTTCATTAAGTATATACCACTTTGCAGTCTTCTTTTTTTCAATACCACTACGGCTTTATAACAACCCGTGCTCCAACTTAAATGATAATAACCTCGAGAATCTTGTTCAAAGCTAAGAGACACTTGAGCAACGAAACATGAATATTACGTCGCACGTTTCCCAATATTTCCTCATTTTTCCACAAGCGTGAGTATAGGTTAGACTGTTTTTTACCCATCGCGCTCATGTACATAAAAAGAATTGCAGGGTTCTCGAACGACCACTTTTGTTTATGGAGTCTTTGTAAATTCTACGCCTCTGTTGTTTCTCACACTCACCCTCCCTTTCCCCATGCCCTCCTCTTAGGAAAAAATACGACAATTGTAGCATGAAATGGAAAAGTGATGGAAAAGTAATTTATTGACTATATGTGCACGAAAATGAGTAACATGTCGAAAGAGAATATAGAAAAAACCAAGTTGAAATGCCATAGCGAACTTTTTTAGAATATGTGATGTCGTTGTTGCCACAAATAGACATGACGTCCAAATGTTTAAATAGGGAGACATTTACACATCAAAATGGTGTTTATAACACCAAAATTAATTTGCGTTTCGAAGTCTCATCAAACACCGATAATCCTTTCCACCACGTAATATGAAAACGTGACATTAACCATAACAACAAAATCCATGCGAGTAAATATTTTAGTTAGGATAACCTAAAGTATAAAAAATCATCAAATATTATGATGTTCCAAGTGGCTTAGCACAGTTCAAAGGCCTAGTGGACCACCTAAAATCGAAAAACATTAATTATTGGTATAGTTGCGGTTGAGAGACGTTGATAAATGAGCCCTTCGTGTTGTAACATATAACATCTAAAAATAAGATGGCCAATATGCTCTCAAAGGTTGGCAACGGTCCACATCTCGAGTTCTTTGTGGAAAATGAAAGACAAGTCTAGCAACGACAGCAAATTGAGAGGAGGGGTTCATTGAGTTTCAATTAAATTTGGGACAAGAAGTTGTGGAATGTTTATTTTGTGACAGGTTTTTAGAATAGTTACTAGAAAGTGAAGGTATATTGCAGCGTGAATCCTCGTCTTTTTCCTTAAAGTGGTATATATATGATTTTGGTCAATCACTTCAAAGCATGTACTGATTTGTCCACCTTTCTCAAAACAAAAACTTTTCTGTATTTTTTTGTTGATGCGTCTTTAATAAGCTATATTTTTACCGCTTGAAAAAAAAACTACAAAGAAAAAATATGCAGCAAAACAAGGAAAGATATAATAATGAAGAATTACGAAGGAAGGCAAAAAACTTTAAAATTGATTAAAAAACGTTTGTAAAAGTTTACAGATAAAGGAAGGGGATATTTACATGCACCCATTAGAACCTTTGTTATCGACCTACAATGTAAATTGGAACTACAAAACACAGAACTTTAAGGATCAATTTTGAAACAATTTTAAATGTCGTACAATTTGCGGTACAGTGTAGAATTAGAAACGACGTGTTTCAATGACGAAGTCAAAAGCTCCCTTGCCGCCCCGGAAAAGTCTATAAATTAGAAGTACATTGCAGGATATAGTTACACCGCCCAATGTTATTAGAGGTAAAAACACTAATTCGGTCGTGACTTTTTTGGCCGAAAATCATAAAATAGTGTCAACAATACCATTAAAGGAAGTGGACAAAAATCTGCCACGTCTCTTTGCAATAAATTTAGTATTATTACTTCTAATTTCTCGTTAAAAACTCTAATGACGATGGGCGGTGTAGTATACCATATATCTTTAATAGAGTATACAAAGTAAGCCACTCCAAACGTCTTTCTTTGTGTTCATTTGTCGGATTGCTAATCCGACGGCTGCCTATAAAGGTAAGTGTCTTGGCTACTACAAACTTGTAGTTGGCGGTCTCCAACCGAAAATTGGACAAGTGTGCACAATCAAATCATGGCTTACGTGGCGAAAATGACATCAACTCTAATAGCGATACATTGTGTACACAACTAAAAGTACATGTTTGAGTCGTCGTCAAGCTATACCGTAAAAGTCGAGCTATCAAATAGAAGCTCCTAGAAGCTCTAAACCTCCAAATCAAACATCTTATGGATTTTTCCGGCGCGCTTTCTTCAAGGTTACCCACACCTCTACTCAGGGCATGTTCCCCATCAGCCGGAAATGTCTTCTTTCTCTTCGTATCTTCCTCTCCCCTAACATTTTTAATCTCCACCGACGGACGTTCTGTACTCCTATCGTCGATTTCTGACTGAAAAGGTACACTAGCTTGAATATCATTATCCATCTTTCCACAAGTGGGTAATTGATCTGATCACTTCTTTCTTTACTTCCTTTTTGTTTCTCTAATTTCTAACAGAATTCCTTCTAATTCCTCATTCTTTTCCTCCTTCCAATTTTCCTCTCATCTTTCTCGTTTTCCCTCACTACCTTGTTGGCTTTCCTCTTCCCTTATTTCTTCTACTCTACCTGGCCTACAATAGTTGCCAACTGTCGCCACAACCATCATATGCCCTGTCTCTTCCCAATAGGAATCACATTCATCTTTCTTCACAAGATGTGTACTTGAAAAATGAATCGATCATTTATAAACACACAATAATTTCTCCCATTCTACACAGCCTAGTTAGAGGAATATCACTACATATCTGGATACAATCTATTTGTTACATATGTTTTTTCAACATTTATAATATCCAATCTGTTTGTTATATATGTTTATTCAACATTTTTAATGTTATAGGACACAAAATACAGAAAACCTCACACATCATAACTTCAATCTTAACCATTCTATAAAGTATGCCCAACATACCAGTGTGATGCCAAAACTCAATAACATTTTGCATTGCTTGTCCTAGTAAGTATATCACCTGTAAAATTTCTAGACATTTCATATTCTGTAAATATTTTAACCATAACTAACCCACAAAAAAATATTTTTTCTATTTGCGATATTGAATCTACAAAAACATAGATGCCAATCAATGGAGATTAAAAATACAACAAAAAAACTACCAAACACAGTTCATCCCCAAAGCCATAGCAAAAAGCAAAGAAGAAAACATAGCAAAAATGTAAGGTATCCGCAACCCATAAAGATATATAGAAACATGTATAATATGTTAATTATATTTACTGTAAATTTTTTTAAGTACAGAACAAAAATAATTACTTGCTCAAGCAACTCCACAATTGCCATGATTTCAACCCTTCCTACCAGCTATCCAATATAAAAGATACAGTTCAGCATCATGAAAGAATGAAAACATTCTTTCAAATTTATCCATCCCTCTTCAAAGGTTCTCGCTTTCTAACTCTCCTTCTTCCCGCTCTCACACAATCTTCTTAACCCAAGAGGTACCAGCAGCGGTGTGTAGAAATTAATGGTTTTAAAGTATTTTCTAGGTCTGAAAAGAAATAAAGAAGCCGAGGCAGTCTACCTCTAACTTCTCTCTCCAACTCTCAAACTTGTCGCAGTCATTGAGAAATTGGAGAGGAAGCTAGAGCCATGGCTACCTAGGCTATCCTGAAGTTTACGGGAAATTTATATTCTTTGGTTCTCTACACAATCTTTCTGGCCCAAGTGATACCAGCGGAGGTAAACTGGCTGGGAAGAGGATCGAACTGGAATGTTGCGGCCAATCCCTGCGCGCTGAAGACATGGTATAAAGTACGAATTTCTTGACTGTTGCCCCGCCCCTCAGTTTGGCGAACTCGAAGGCAAGGGCGCAAATGGGGTAAGTCGACGGTCCGGAGACATCGATAAGGTCAACGTCGTTCCATGGCAAGTTCAAAGCCCTCACAGTTCGGGGAAGGGCGGCGTAAATATCTCCACGGTCGGTGGTTCCCGCAGCAGCCACGAACTTTCCACCCAAGTTCCTGATAGCCGTGGGGAAAAGTTTGTAGGTGACAGCTCCGATTCCAGTCTGCAAGTAGCCGAGAGCGTTGGGGGTCGCGGCGAGGTACTGCCCAATTCCATTCGATCCTGTCCTGTATACAACCGACCTAGAAATACCACTTTTCCCCCTCCAGGAAGCGGAGCCGCAGACGGGGCTCTTGACGGAGGCCGGCCAGAAAGAGGACTTTGCGAGCCATCGGCAGACGACTTCGGTGGTTCCGGAGCCGTCGGCTCGAGCCACGGGAATGACGTTTCCAGAGAGACCGGCCTTAATCGAGGACCAGGAGACGGTGGAGGTGTAGATTTTGGCGACTTGGTCGGTGGTCAAACGGAGTCCGGAAGCCTTCTTGGTGAAGAAAGAGTACGTGGCGACAGTGAAGGGAACGCTGAGCTTGGCTTTTCCTCCGGCCTGGACGTCCTGGGAGGCTGACATTGCCACGTCGGAGAACGCCACCTGGTAGGTTTTGCGGATGAATCCGGAGATACCGGCGGAGGATCCCACAGAGGAGTATGATCCGTACAGAGCCTTGTTGCTCATGCAGAGTTGCCCAACATACTGATTGAGGGAAAGAGATTGAGAGAGAGAGGGAAAAAGAATAGGTTAGAAGAGAAATTCATGAGGCAAGGACAGTTTGAACATGTACTAATAGTTAGTAGGAGGGTTCCTTCGGTCAGTTTATAAAGATATCAAAAGACAATAGAGACAGGGAGAAGAAGGGCTGGTTGAAATAGCAATGGCAAGAGCTCAATGAAAGCTCGATGACAATGGAAAGAAACGCGTCACCAAAATCCGCAACTTTAGGGCTAATCCGCAAAATGAAAATGTGATGGAGAGAGAGCAAGCGAAACAGTCGCACAGAGGAGTTCGAACAAACCTTCTCCACTGACGTGGCGCCACCGATTTTAATTGCTGCCTCGGCGCTGTTGACTGCTGCGAGAGCGACGATGGCGAGGAAAGCGACGATGGCGGCCATTTTGGCTCGGAGGGAGAGATGGCGAGAGCGGAAGTAGGCGTTGGGAGATATTAGTTTCGCTGTGTGCGCCAGATGATTTTGAAGAGATGGCGAAGAAACGGGTTTATAGTTTGTAGTTCTCGCGTCCTAAGGGACGTCACGTCGCAAGGGAGGCTGATGGACGCTTTGGGTTTCGACCACGTGGCGGGTCTCCATAGATGCGCATTTTCGCTACGCTCCAGTAGCGTAGAGGCAAAAAGGTTTGGAATCTTTTCGCTACTGTTTGTTTTGTCGGTGGTCCGCGGTCTGTGCTTGTCGTATGTGAAGAAGGCACATCTAGGTGAGTACATATGGAAAGGAGAACGCGACTTTGTCGTAGTCTTGCGCGGTCGGTGTAGAGCTGCTGGAAAATGCAAGGATGGGCCGTACATTTTTGCGAAAAGATTCAAATCTGTTTCGCTGTCGTATATGTGACTCGCGTTCAAAGATTGGCCTTTGATTGTTCGGCAAACGCCTAACGTATACCTTCCGCCAGCGAAACAGATTTGAATATGATCGCACGGAATACCGCTTTGCGCACGGAATTACGAAAGGCTCCAAAAAGTGCGAATGGCGACTTAACTGTACTGTACCTTCGAAGCTCGAATCCACAAAATGGAGAATCATTGTCATCATCGGTCTGAACGCTTTTGTCATTTAGGGGCTGGTCCGCCATCGGCATATGTGGGGAAGGCGGCACTGGTGCGAAATTGCGAATGAATAACTCAGCTGCATGAGCCATTAGGAAAAGATTTTCCCGTAGAAGGTCCTTAACTCAATGATCCGATTCATGGCCCAATGGCATGACCCGAGTCATTTTTGGCCATTCATAACACATCCACGTGGAAGATACCAACAAATAGGAATGAAAGATTTTTAGTGATATATTTTCACGGAAATCACACGCTTAAGACATGAGCAAGCCCTGCCCGATTCCCCCGACTCTCCGTAAATACTGTAGCTTTCGCAGGTCTATTCATTCATTTGACTATTTGATTGAATTCGATTCGGATTTGATTTCATGTTAGATTTTGACTTTGTTGGACATGCTTTATCTAGTTATGTTTTTGAAACATGCAAGGAGACCGTAATGAATCGTACACGTACCTTTTGAGAGTCACCGTACGCCTGTCTTTCGACAAGCCGTTGACAAAAACTTGATGATATTCTGCGAGACCTTTATTCAGCGAGGATATTGTGCCCATGCGCCAAAGGCGGGATTTACATCAGTAACTGTACGGACATGCTTACTGGCAGTTGTTGTTAGGACGAGTTGCCATCAGGTCGTGCACCATAGATGTCCTATGCGCATAAAACGCACGGAGTAAACTAACGAATACTAAGTAGAGTGCGCATAAAACAATTTCAAACTTTTAAAATTCGTAGGTAAAATTCGTACTTTTTTTGGACTTTCAAATTTCATTTTTTTTCAATATTCAATACCCTAAAAAACTGAAAAGTGCAACGAACTAGCGGCGAGCGCCGAAATTTACAGCGTCTCCAACGGCGGCTTCCTTCTAAGGACGGAGTGGAGGACATGAAAATACGCGCGCGCAAATGACGCAAAACGGTTCAAGGAAGCCGCCGTTGGAGACGCCATAATTTCCGCGGCTCGCCGCTGAGATAAAAATACGCGTGCGAGACGCCATAAATTCCGCTGCTCGCCGCTAAAATAAAACAACGCGCGCAAATGAAGCGAAAATGCAAAACTGAAAAGTGCAACGAAACAAGCGACAAGCGGCGGAATCTACAACGTCTCCAACGGCAGCTTCCTTTTGAAGACGGAGTGGAGGACAAAAAATACGCGCGCAAATGAAGCAACTTTTTTTTTTAGTGTCCGTACAATTTTTCGTACAGTGTGAGACGTACGAAATTTACGAAAGCTACGAAACAAACGAATACTACGTAGTTTTTGTAAAAAAGTCCAAATCCGTACGAATAGGACATCTATATCGTGCACCTAGCACTCTCATACGTGTTCTTTTTGAATGGTACCACGTAGGCTAAAATAAAAATATTAATAATCTTTAAAGATTATTCAAACCGTGCAGCCTAGTTTTAAAATTATCACTTGTTTACAATGTGTTTGTACATTAAGCTTTACTGTGCCATTGTAGGACCACCATCTCTCTCAATTCCCTGGCGTTGTCTTTTTCCAGCCTTTTCAAATAAAATCTTTCTTTCTAACGGCTCCCTTTTCACCCTTTTCTGTTCAAAACGTCTTCTAAACATATGAAGCTTTATTTGCATAAAACGCCCACATAAAATGCCTAAAAAATAATGGATATGCTCATGGAACAAATGCATTTTTTATTAAATGAGTTGACCTACTTTAACTTGATAAAAAAAGAAAAAATAAAAAAAACACTTCATCAAAAAAAGTCAATTTATTCAAAACGAAATGAAACACATTTCGACGTCAATTCAAATATTTGTGTAACTCTCTGCATAGTGAATCGATATTTTCGTTAATAACGCTAATTCGGCTGCCCTAAAATTTGACCCTCGAATCTAAAATATAATTAACGACTCGGTTTTTTCTACATTAATATAGATACCGTTGAATTAGCTCTAATTACTCAATTCTTAACTGTTTTTAAATAGTGTATTGTACAAAATCTATCAATCTGTACTAAAACTCCTCACCATTTCGTACAAACATATAGATCAAGTGTCGAATAAAGGCGTTGACACGGTAAATTAAGTGCGTCGCCACGGACACAAATTTGTTTCCCGATCATAAAGATGAGGGAAAATTGCGAGAACTTGACACATTCAAGGGTCGAATATTTAAACTCTGAGACCTCCATTGAGACCTCCATTGGTCCTCAGAGTAAATAGCTCATAAGAAGCTTATATAGATAGTGTCAACTCCAAGTTGATACAAACCCAAATGACTAATACCTTGACTGTTAAAACCCTAATACAGCTTCACCCCCCTGTGAAAGAAGACTTTATGTGTGCTGAGTTCCCTCACAGAATGCAAAGTAAGAACATGAGTATTTGGACACATTCCACTTTGACTTTCCCTTAGAAATGCCGCTACCCTAGCAAGCAAAAACGTTGACCGACTACACCCTTGTGTAGCTTGGACTCCCTTGAGTCCGCAGCAAAAAGAATCAGTGAAAATGGTCAACCGATTAAGTTGTAATTAAATGGCAAAGTTTGCCTATTTATACAGATGCTCTCTGGGAGAGAGGCGGCTACCTACCAAAATTATTATAAGTCCTAAGACCCGTCTCTAAGCCCCGTAGTATTGAGGTACGGACCAATCACAAGAATGTAATATACAAGATAGTATAGGTACCAGCGTACTTTCTTTACGGTCCATTTACGACGTCGCCATAATATGACATTTGTCACATCCATAATAATCATCTCGCGTTCCGGAGATCCCCCAATCCTCCTAGATCTTGCCACGTGTCATCTAGAGTGACGGTGCCAGCAAACGCAAGTCGCCCAATCCGGAATCCTAGATCGCACCACGGCCGTTCAATGAAGATCGACATTTAGTATTGGTCATCTAAATAAAATGTCGTTTCGTTAATTTCCGTGGGGTCCACAATTCGTGCGGTCTTATCTGTTTCTGTGTAGAGTTTGTCCTGTAATCAGTTAAAGGAAACATGTTGTGTCATTCATGTTTATATAATTATAGTACATTATATATTTTAGCATTGATCCTAGACTATAGGATAAAGCTACCGGCTATCGGAAACTTGACGGACGAGATGTACCAGGATCAAATCCTGGGCCCATCATATAGGATTTAACTTCAATCTAAAGCGATGAACATTACTCGTCGCTGTAACAAATAGTTACCACGGAAATCACTGAACTATGGACGCCAACAAATGTCGGTGAAAATACGATTCACTATTTTTGTACGCCGTTTAAATTCGAAAAGTTACACGTCAAACAAATATTTTTAAAAGTATGCCACGTCAATTACTTTCAAAAGGTAGGCCATGTCAAATTCTAAAAGTTACTACGTCACTGCAAAAGGTAATCAAAACGACAAAGTACCGCGGGAAATTAAAAATTGAAATAGTACCAAGAAAGTCCATTGTAACTCAGAAGAACTTTGAAATTCAAATTCTTGATTTCAAACTCATTCAAATTTCTTAGTAAGCAAAATTTGAATGTTTCAATCCGATGTAGCTTAGTTCGTTATATTCAAGGAAGAACTGTGTTAGTTTAGGAAGTATATAATTACCATTGTAGGAAACTGAAAGATCATCAGATTATTTTACATTGTATGTTTACATTCTTCTATAATTTCAAGGAAATTTCATTTGCTTTGAGTTCTGTGTAAATCTGAATGTGAATATCGAAGTATAAATTTGATCAAGTATAATCTGAGAATATCAGAAGGTTATTACTGTCAGAAGGGAAGTAATTATTTGAATGTCAGTAAGATAAATTGGCTTCAAGGTCTGAAATCTGATTTCTTTTAAAGCTAGAAGTCTTTAATAGATTTCAGGGGGACAGGTTATTTGTCCAAGGTCTATTTCAGTTAAAAGTTAATACTTAAGAATTTAAGATACCTTGAAGTAATTTGTTTGCAAGGGATTTGTGAGAGTATTGCTTTGGCAGTTTAAGGTTGCTTAGCTGTAAGTGATCAGTCAAGATGGACGATCAAAGTGTACAGGTTAGGGGCCCACGCCCTAAACTGCCTGTATTCAATGGATCTAACTATCAGTTATGGAAGACAGTTATAGAAGGACACCTCGAGGAGAAATAACTTCTTCATGTGGTGGATAAATCAGTTACAAGGATATCATCAGGATCAGATGATGAAAGATCAGAATAGATGGAAAATACAAAAGTAAGAAAAGTGCAAGAAGCATGTTGGCGGACAAAGGGATGGACTCAAAATTTTGGGCCGAAACATTTAATTGTGCGAATTATATCAAAAACATAGTAAGTACAAAAGCTATAGAAAATAGAAAACTCCATATGAATTGTGGACAGGAAAGAAACCAGATGTTAGTCATCTAAGGGTTTTCGAAAGCAAAGTATTCTATCTAGATAATGATCAACCTAAGTGGAAGATGGATCCAAAAAGAAAGCCTAGAATCCTAGTAGGATATGATGAAAATGCAAAAGGAGATGGAGTATATGATCTACTTGCTCATGATGTAAAGGTAGTAGGAAGTATGATAGTCAAAGGCGAAGGAAAAAATAAAGACCTATTTCAGCAAATTATTACTCCATCATACCAAGAGTACATTTTACAAGAGGAAGAAGATAAGAAAATCAAAGAACCCTGTAGAAATTAATGGTTTTTAAGTATTTTCTAGGTCTGAATAGAAATAAAGAAGCCGAGGCAGTCTACCTCTAACTTCTCTCTCCAACTCTCAAACTTGTCGCAGTCACTGAGAAATTGGAGAGGAAGCTAGAGCCATGGCTACCTAGGCTATCCTGAGGTTTACGGGAAATTTATATTAGTCAAGGGATTAATTACTAAAAGGTATGTGCCGGCGACAGGATTTGATCCTGGTACCTGCCGGCCGTCAGAGAGTAGATAGCCGGTAGCCTTAGCCGTTAAGTCTAGAAGTAGTCTTACATAGTATATAGTACGATAATGATTTAAACATGTACACGTAGGATAAATCATTTAACTATAACTGTTAACGGGATACATAGATATGGTAGTGTAAAAGTACGAATTGCGGTACGGATAAGAAATCAAACCGCGCATTGATTTCGTAAGCGAAAAAAATACCGCGCATGTATTTGTTACGGCTACGATCAAATGCGAGTTTAATCGGACGGCCGGAATTAGCGCCGAGATCGCGGAAGAAGAATTCGGCAGTTTGTGGGCATCGCCACATCGGATGACACGTGGCGATGTTACATTGGAGCGCGGCATCTCCGAGGATTAAAGGAGCGAATCCAGATATTCCACATGTGGACATTTAGGCCATGTCGTACAATCTCCGTACATAAAGTACACCGGCAAATCTACTTTTCCGTACGGAACTGTATTCTGATTGGTTCCGTAGATCAGTAGATAGAGTCTGTGAGAGAGATAGGACTTAGAAAAATTAGAAGATAGGACCCTCTCTCCCAGAGAGCTTCTGTACAAAAGGTCAACTTTGACCCTCCATAACTTACTGCTCAGGGGAGCAAATTCAGAGATTCTTTTTGCTATCGACTCAGGGGAGTCTTGCCTTCACAGGGGTGAAGGTGGTCAGAGTTTTTGACTGCCAGGGTGGCAGTTATTTTTGCTTAAACACAAAGGGGTCAGGATTATCCTACAGGCTTCTTGGAAGTTGTCCACTCTGAGGACTTATGGAGGTATCAGAGTTTCAGGTTATGGGCCCACCCTCTAGGGTACCAATCTTTAATGGAATTGGCTTCATATACTGGGAAAGTATGATGATAGGAGCTCTATGCGAAAAAAGGTTTTGGGGGACAGTGAGTGGACGATTGGGGCGTCCATCTAGTCTAGGAATTCCTCCAGGGTTTAAAGGAAGCAGATTCACCAGGAAAGAGGATTCACCTTCAACGGAGGAAACAAAGGAAGGAGAGGTGGTGGACAAAGGAAGAGAGAAGGAGGCGACCACACCAATAGCAACTGGTTTAGCATTCATGTCACCTATTCTGAGGAACGAGGAGAATGATACTGAAACCTGGGACTTCAACAATATGGCGGCAAAGCACTTCATCCTACGCCATCTCACTCAAGGACTTGCATGTCCTCATTTGCAGGTAGAAAGGGCATCCAATCTTTGGATGGCTCTCATAAAGATGTACCGAAGTGGTACGATTCAGCAACAACAGTTGGCTGATCAAAAAGTTAAGGAGTGATGATATAAGTGATTGTAGTGGGTGTGCTCAAGGTAAAGCACACGGATTACCCTTTCCTAAAACAGCCACCTACAAGGGAGAAAAGCTTCTAGATCTAGTACACACAGATATTTGGGGACTGGCTAGAGTGCCCTCACCGGGGGGGGAAGAGATTTATGATGACTATAACTGATGATTGGTCTCGGTATTCCCGGGTGTATTTTTTGAAAAACAAGTCAGAAGCTGAGGATTGTTTTATACAATATAAAGCATGGAGCGAAAAACTCCATGAAACTCCAATCAAGAGAGTAAGGAGTGACAATGGTGGAGAGTATACTTCTAACCAGTTTGAGGTTTTTCTGAGGGAAGATGGGGTCCAACACCAAAAGACAGTTCTAGAAAATCCGGAACAGAATGGGGTAGCTGAAAGGTTAAATAGAACACTAAGTGATAGTGCTAGAAGTATGTTGTCAGATAAAAGATAGGAAAAAGATTTTGGGCAGAAGCAATGAACTGTGCTAATTATCTCAAGAATAGAGTTCTTACTTCAGCTATAAAAGATCAAAGTTATGGAGAGGCGATGACTTGTCTAGAAAGAAATCGGTGGAAGACAGCCATCAATGAAGAGATGGCCTCAATTATGGCAGCCGATACTTGGGAGCTGGTGGATTGTCCACCTAACCGAAAACTAATCGATTGTAAGTGGGTTTTCAAATTAAAACTGAACCCAGATAACATAATCGAGCGCTACAAGGCTCGACTAGTGGCAAAGGGATTTACACAAAAGGAGGGAATTGACTACGAGGAAACCTTTGCCCCGGTGGTCAGATTTCCCTCCGTCCGCATACTTCTCAGCCTGGCAGCAGCGGAAGACATGGAAGTGCACCAGATGGACATCAAAACAGCCTTTTTGCATAGAGAATTGGAAGAGGAGATCTTCATGCGACAACCCGAAGGGGTTGTGGAAAAAGGAGAGGAGAGTAAAGTATGCTAGCTGATTAAATCTCTTTATGGTTTGAAACAGGCGCCTCGACAGTGGAATAAGAAGCTTGATGAGTTTCATACCGGTCCGGGATATATCCGGATCAGCTCAGATCACTCAATCTATGTTTTCGAAGATGAGGAAGGTTATATATTTATTGCAATTTATGTTGATGATTTGCTTGTTTTAAGTAAATCAATGGAAAAAATTAATAAACTGAAAACCGATCTTAAGGGGAGATTTGAAATGAAAGATATGGGGGAAGCAAAATATATTTTGGGAATTCAAGTAGAGAGAGACCGAAAAAGAAAAATTATAAGATTGACTAAAAAAGAAGCAATAGGGAACATGCTTGAAAAATTTCAAATGGATAAAGCTAATAGTTGTACAACTCCAATGGAATTGAAGAAGGGAAGTGAGGGGAGTGAGGAAGAAGGAGTCATAGTCTTAGACGAGGAATTATCTCCTGAAGAACAGAAGTTCATGCAGACTATTCCTTACATGCAAGTAGTGGGAAGTCTAATCTATTTTATGAATTGTACCCGGCCGGATTTAGCTGCAGCTGTAGGAGTGCTGAGTAAAATTCTAAATGCTCCCACTAAGAGGGATTAGAAGGCAGCTAAGAGAGTTCTTAGAAACTTGATAGGAACTAGGGATCTATGGTTGCATTTGGGTGGGGAGAATACTGACATCACTACTTGGAGTGATGCCAGTTATGGTGATGCTCCGATGAGGAGATGCACTTCTGGGTATGTATTATATGTGGGTGATGGGGCTTGCTGTTGGAGTAGCAAACAGCAAAAGGTTATTGCTCAGTCCACCATGGAGGCTGAGTATATGGCCTCTTGCTGTAGTGTAAAAGAATTGATGTGGGTCAAGTCTTTACTTGGTGAACTTGGTCATCTTAAGAGTGGTGTGCAGAAAATATTTTGTGATAATCATGCAGCAATTGCTATTTCTGCCAATCCTAAACATCATTTTAAAGCCAAACATATAGACATTAGACTCAGCTTTGTTAGAGAGAAAGTAGAAAATAAAATAATCAGTTTAGAGTACCGACCAGATAGTGAGATGGTAGCAGATATGATGACCAAACCTGTGCCTTCCCCTAAGCTAATTTTCTGCAGGGAGAAGTGTGGTCTGAAATTAAAGATTGACTAGAAAATAAGGGGAGTGTAGAAATTAATGGTTTTTAAGTATTTTCTAGGTCTGAATAGAAATAAAGAAGCCGAGGCAGTCTACCTCCAACTTCTCTCTCCAACTCTCAAACTTGTCGCAGTCACTGAGAAATTGGAGAGGAAGCTAGAGCCATGGCTACCTAGGCTATCCTAAGGTTTACGGGAAATTTATATTAGTCAAGGGATTAATTACTAAAAGGAATGTGTCGGCGATAGGATTTGATCTTGGTACCTACCGACCGTCAAAGAGTAGATAGCCGGTAGCCTTAGCAGTTAAGTCTAGAAGTAATCTTACATAGTATATAGTACGATAATGATTTAAACATGTACACGTAGGATAAATCATTTAACTATAACTATTAATGGGATACATAGATATGGTAGTGTAAAAGTATGAATTGCGGTACGGATAAGAAATCAATACCGCGCATTGATTTCGTAAGCGAAACAAATACCGCGCATGTATTTATTACGGCTACGATCAAATGCGAGTTTAATCGGACGACCGGAATTAGCGCCGAGATCGCGGAAGAAGAATTCGGTGGTTTGTGGGCATCGCCACATCGGATGACACGTGGCGATGTTACATTGGAGCGCGGCATCTCCGAGGATTAAAGGAGCGAATCCGGATATTCCACGTGTGGACATTTAGGCCATGTCGTACAATGTCCGTACATAAAGTACACCGGCAACTGTACTTTTGCGTATGGAACTCTATTTTGATTGGTTCCGTACATCAGTAGATAGAGTCTGTGAGAGAGATAGGACTTAGAAAAATTAGAAGATAGGACCCTCTCTCCCAGAGAGCTTCTGTACAAAAGGTCAACTTTGACCCTCCATAACTTACTGCTCAGGGGAGCAAATTCAGATATTCTTTTTGCTATCGACTCAAGGGAGTCTTGCCTTCACAGGGGTGAAGGTGGTCAGAGTATTTGTCTGCCAGGGTGGCAGTTATTTTTGCTTAAACACAAAGGGGTCAGAATTATCCTAGTGGCTTCTTGGAAGCTGTCCACTCTGAGGACTTATGGAGGTCTCAGAGTTTCAAACCCAACCAGGTACACATAAATGACAAAAAGACATAAACAAATGAGGAGACTTCAAGTGATCAAGAAGAAGCTCATGAGGAAATCAGAGCACCAGGTGGGAGACAACCAAGCATACCAGCTTCAACATTTCTAGGAGGAAGGAGAACAAGTTCAAGACTTCAAGAAAACAATATGGTATTTTCTCTATCTGCCCAATCTAACGAACCACTTACTCTACAAGAAGCATTAGAAAGCTCGGAAAAGGAGAGATGGAAGGAAGCTATCCATGAGGAAATGAATTCTTTTATGAAGGCACAAACTTGGGATTTAGTAGAATTACCTCTAGACAGAAAAGATATTGGATGTAAATGGGTGTTTAAACTAAATCTAAATCCAGATAATACAATAGAGAGATATAAATCAAGGGTTGTAGCTAAGGGATACAATCAAAAGGAGGGAATAGATTATGAAGAGACATTTTCCCCTGTAGTAAGATTTCCATCTATCAGAATCCTCCTAAGTAGAGGTGCTACCGAAGACATGGAAGTACATAAAATGGACGTAAAGACCGCCTTTTGAAATGGAGAACTGGAAGAAGAAATCTACATAGAACAACCGGAAGGATTTATTGAAGAAGGAGAAGAAAGACTCATATGTAAACTGATTAAATTATTGTATGTGCTTAAACAAGCTCTTAGGAGATGGAATGCCAAACTAGATGAATTTTTGACTAAACTAGGATATCAAAGAATTAGTTCACATCATTCAGTATATGTTCTAAACACGGAAGATAAAGATGAAGTGTTATATATCGCATTTTATGTAGATGACCTACTAATCATTAGTAAATGTAAGGAACGAATTCAAAAGCTAAAAGAAAATTTTTGTAAGGAATTTGATATGAAAGACATTGGAGAAGCAAAATATATCCTAGGAATACAAATGGAAAGAGATAGAGAAAAGAAAATCATAAAATTAACACAGAAATAGGCCATAAAGAATATGTTAAGAAAAATTAACTTCAGTTCAGCTAACAATTGTATTACACCTTTGGATACCAAAAACAAAAAAGAGGAACAGGATGAAGAGGAGGATCAAAAGATAAATGTACCTTATAGAGAAATTGTGGGAACCCTTATCTACTTCAAGAATTGTACGAGACCTGACATAGCAGTAGCAGTGGGAATACTCAGCAAAAGTTTATAGGATCCAAGGAAAACTGATTGGAATACAGTCAAGAGAGTCTTAAGATATCTTATTGGAACAACAGATTTATGGTTACACTTGGGTGGAGATTCAATCAACATCCAAACTTGGAGCGATGCAATTTATAGAGATGACATCACCAGGAAATCAACATCTAGATACATTCTGAAGATTGGACAAGGAACGTGTTGTTGGGGGAGTAAAATTCAAAAGGTGACAGCTCAGTCAACAATGGAATATCAATTTTTACCAGTCAGCATGGCAGTAAAAGAAATCATTTGGGTAAAAACCTTTTTACAAGAATTAGGATGGATGCAAAATGGATCTCAGATCTTATAATGTGACAATCAAGCCGCCATAGCTGTAGCAAACAATCCTAAACATCATTTCAAAAGTAAACATATTGACATCAGACTTAGTTTCGTCAAAGAAAATATACAGGACAGAGTTATTAAAATGAGTTTCGTCAGAGAAAATATACAGGACAGAGTTATTAAAATGCAACATGTGTCAGACTCACACATGATAGCTGACATGATGACTAAGGCACTACCAGGTCCTAAGTTACAGTTTTGCAGATCAGAAAGCAAATTTCTCCTGAGTGGCTTAAACTAAGTATAACAAAGATAAATAGTTTAGGGGAGTAATTTTGAAGAGAATACACAGATAGAAGTTAAGGGGAGGATTGAATTTAACTTCAATCTGTAGCGATGAACTTTACTCGTCGCTGTAACAAATAGTTACCACGGAAATCACGGAACTATAGACGCGAACGAATGTCGATGAAAATATGATTCACTATTTTTGTACGCCGTTTAAATTCGAAAAGTTACATGTCAAATAAATATTTTTAAAAGTATGCCACGTCAAATACTTTCAAAAGGTATGCCACGTCAAATTCTAAAAGGTACTACGTCACTGCAAAAGATAATCAAAACGACAAAGTACCGCGGGAAATTTAAAATTGAAATAGTACTTGGAAAGTCCGGTGTAACTCAGAAGAACTTTGAAATTCAAATTCTTGATTTCAAACTCATTCAAATTTCTTACTAAGCAAAATTTGAATGTTTCAATCCGATGTAGCTTAGTTCGTTATATTCAAGGAAGAACTGTGTTAGTTTAGGAAGTATATAATTACCATTGTAGGAAACTGAAAGATCATCAGATTAGTTTACATTGTATGTTTACATTCTTCTCTAATTTTAAGGAAATTTCATTTACTTTGAGTTCTGTGTAAATCCGAATGTGAATATCGAAGTATAAATATGATCAAGTATAATCTGAGAATATCAAAAGGTTATTACTGTCAGAAGGGAAGTAATTATTTGAATGTCAGTAAGATAAATTGGCTTCAAGGTCTGAAATCTGATTTCTTTTAAAGCTGGAAGTCTTTAATAGATTTCAGGTGGACAGGTTATTTGTCCAAGGTCTATTTCAGATAAAAGTTAATACTTAAGAATTCAAGATACCTTGAAGTAATTTGTTTGCAAGGGATTTGTGAGAGTATTGATTTGGCAGTTTAAGGTTGCTTAGCTGTAAGTGATCAGTCAAGATGGACGATCAAAGTTTACACCTCAAGACCTTTTTGGTAAACCTACCAAAAACTATAGCCTGTCTCTCTCTCTGGGCAGCAGTGGTAGCCATGGCTCTGGCTTCCTCTCCACCATATAGTGATTGCGACAAGTGATGAGGTGTGGAGAGTGGAGCAAGAGGTAGGCTCCCTTGTGCTGACTTCCTCTAATTAATGTTTCTTTTATTCAGACCTAGAAAATACATACATTTCATCACTCCCTTTATTTTCTTGTCTTCTCCCTTTCAACTCCTACCAAATACAGTTTTCTTTTCTTTTTTTTTGTTTCTTTTCTTCTCATAAATCTTGAAGTAAATAACCTCATATTCAAAAAGGTTTGTTAGATGAGCTGAAATAAACGTCACTGTGTTGATCACACATTTTATTTAGCATCCCACTTTTCATAAATCTGAACAAAGATTTTTTCCACCTCATCTCTTTTCCATCCACACAAAATCCAATTTCCCTATTGCAATTCAAACAGCCAGCCCCATCTCCAATCTGCAACACACACCTTGATGCTAACCCTTTTATAGGCTCACATTCATAGATGGCATCACTCCCATTAGTGATGTCAAAACCATTACCCCCCAAATTTATCCTTAAATCAAGAGTCCCCACTAAGTTCCTCATAAAATCTACATCTTTCGAACTTGTATTTTTATCTATGATAATTACTCCATTTTCTGCACTTTCCTCACTCTCTCCCATAGAATTCTTTCCACTTTCACTTTCTATTTTTATTCCCAAAATATATTTCTCCCCTAAACCTTTCTTTAAATATTCCTCTTCTCCCCTATTTTTTAAAACACCCTCTAGATTAACTTCTCCCCTTTCCTTGGAATCCGTTGAAGTCTTTTTTTCCGACCAGTTTTCTGTTTCCAAAATATCTATAAAATTATCCTCATTATTTTTATTTTTCCCTTTTTCAATTATGGATCCTAGATCTGAATTTTTCAATTCTAAGTCATATTTTATACACTCATTGACATGCTCATCATGTTTAACTCCCTCAATTCAATCCCTCAATTCCGTGCACATAGAATCAAAAAATTCCTTTCCCATTACTTTTCTATTTCTTGCCACAATTGCCGTATTTTTTCTTAGAAGAGGGCATGGGGAGTGGGAGTGGGAGGGGGAGTGGGAGAAGGAACAGAGGTGTAGAATTTTGCAAAGACAGTGATAGTCTCCAATCGAAAATAAAAAAGTGTGCACAGGCAAACTATGGCATAAATGGCGAAAATGACATCAAACTCAAATAGCGATAAATAGTGTATCGAACTAAAAGTACATGTTCGAATCGTCGTCACGCTATATCTTACATATTCTAGCTTACAATATGGTAAGCGCCTAGATGCTCCAAACCTCCAAATCAAGCACCGTTCGGCGCGCTTTCGTCAAGGTACCAACACCTCTACTCACGGCATGTTCCCATCAGCCCGAAATGTCATCTCTCCCTCCGTATCTTCCTCTCCCCCTCACATTTTTATTCTCCACCAACGGACTCTCTGTACTCCTATCGTCGATATCTGACCTAACATGTACACTAGCTTGAATATCATTATCTATCTTCCCACAAGTGGGCGATTCATCTAATAACTTATTTTTTTCTTGCATCCTCATTTCCTTAATTTCTAGCAGAATTCCTTCTAATTCCTCATTCTTGTCCTCCTTCCTGTTTTCCTCTCATCCTTCCTATTTTCCCTCATTTTCTTCCTCTCGTTCCTCTCTCCTAACTTCTTCTACTTTACACTGGTCTAAAATAATTGCCAACTATCACCAAACCCTACCCCATCCTATGCGCTGTCTACCCAACCCTACCCCATCCTATGCACTGTCTCTTCACAACTCTGGGAATCACATTCATTCTTTTCTCCTCTCTTTATTCTTTGGTAAGTATTTGGCAAATGAATCGATAATTTATAATGCACACGATCATTTTTCCCTATTGTCCACAACCTGGTTAAAGGAATATCATTGCATGTTTGGACTCACAAATCACAAATTTCGGAAAACTCTATTTGTTACATACATTTGTTCAACATTTGTAAAGTTCTAAGACAAAAAAAAACATGGAGAACCGCACACATCATGGCTTAGAGTGGCTCAACCATTTTATAAAGTATTCCCGATATACCAGTGTGAGGCCTATATTCAAAATCTTTTTGGATCGACTTGTCTCAATAGGTAACATTTGAAAAATTCCTGACATTTCATATTCTGTACTTATTCTAATCATAACTTAACCCACAAAATGTTATTATTCTATTTGAAAAGTAGAGAAAAAAATCAAAGCAAAAATTGATGTAAGATATCGCAACCCATAACAAGATTTAGAAACATGTCTAATATTTTTTATTTATTAGCTGCAAAAATTTTAAAATATAGTGATAGCCAAAATTACCTGCTAAAGCAACTCCAAAATTGCCATAATTTCACCCCTTACTACCGGTTACCCAATAAAATAGATACCATTCAACCACATGAAAGAATGAAAACCTTATTTTTAATTTATCCCTCGCTCTTCAAAGATTCCCCCCTTCCTAACTCTCCCTCTTCCCGCTCTCCACACAATCTTCTTGACCAAAGAGGTGATGGCAGCGGTGAGCTTAATTCCCTCATTACAACCTACCTACCCAATATCATCTCAAACTGCCTCGAAAAAGCTAAATTACAAACTCCTATAGAAAAAAAAATGAAACCCCATTTCAATTTTACCTCCCTTTCCCAGATCCCCCCCTCTCCATCTTTTTGTTCTCTTCACGATCTTCTTGGCCAAAGTGATACAAGCAGAGATAAACTGGTTGGGAAAAGGATCGAACTTGAATGTGGCGGCCAATCCCTGCGCGCCGGAAGACATGGTATAAAGTACGAATTTCTTGACTGTTGCCCCGCCCGTCACTTTAGCCAACTCGAAGGCAAGTGAGCAAATGGGGTAAGTCGCCGGTCCGGAGACATCGATAAGGTCAACGTCGTTCCATGGCAAGTTCAAAGCCCTCACAGTTCAGGGAAGGGCGGCGTAAATATCTCCACAGTCGGTGGTCCCCACAACAGCCACGAACTTTCCACCCAAGTTCTTTATAGCCGTGGGTAAAAGTTTGTAGGGGACAGCTCCGATTCCAATCCGCAAGTAGCCGAGAGCTTTGGGGGTCGCGGCGAGGTACTGCCCAATTCCATTTGATCGTGACCTCTATACAACCGACCCATAAATACCACTTTTCCCACTCCAGGAAGCAGAGCCGCATACAGGGCTCTTGACGTCGCAGATAGAGCCCTTGACGGAGGCCGACGAGAATGAGGACTTTGCAAGCCATCGGCAAACGACTTTGGTTGTTCCGGAGCCGTTAGATCAAGCCACGAGAATGACGTTTCCAGAGAGACAGGCCTTAATCGCAGACCGAAGATGGTGGAGGTGTTGATTTTGGCGACTTGGTCGGTGGTCAAACGGAGTTCGGAAGCCTTCTTGGTAAAGAAAGAGTACGTGGCGACAGTGAAGGGAACGCTGAGATTAGCGGTGTTCCGGCCTGGACGGGAGGCTGACATTACCACGTCTTAGAACGCCACCTGGTAGGTTTTGTTGTTCTTTGGTCTAAAATAGACCGCAGAAGCGACCCAAACTATCATGCAAGAAGCTAAGCAAAAATAGGTCGACGAACAATCATATGAAATGCATCCTCCATATGCGTACACAGACGCAACAAACAACATTTAGGGTTTCATGGAATAATCAACATAAATAAACCCTATGACAACATCTAAGGTTTGATGGAATAATCAACATAAGCAAACCCTAGGACAAATGCATAAATAATGCATATCAAACAAACATAAAATAACATAAATAAATAATAACAAAAAGAGTGCAATCTCACATAAACATTAGATAAACAAAAGTATATCAATAAACATATTACTCAAATGCATGACCTAATCGGCAACCCTAAAAGTCTACATCTTCGGTCCCCACTTTACTAACCAGCATTGATGATTCATTCTTAACAAAGCTCATTCCTATATATACACTTGTGAGCTGTCAAATAATCACTAAGTGTCATAAATTACGTTACTGTCACTAAATCCTATTTACGCATAATAACCTTTTAGTAAGAGTAAACTAATCGTAAGCGTACACCTGAAAGACAAGCAATCGTAAGCGTACACTTGTCTGCAAATACGACACATAAAGACACACAATTAAACTGTCGATATCCTCATTGATCACCTAAAATATAACTATTTTAATCAACACTAAATCATTAATTCAAATAAGACAAAACATTGATGCTTCAAATATTTACACCGACGCATCCAAAAATCCGCGTCATAAGTGACAACTTGCTTAGTCACTTGTCGATAAGTCCACGCAGCAAGCCGATGTCACATACTTACGACCCACTTGATCATACATTCTCAAAATAGTGTGATCCATCAAAAAGCGGCGGACGCCGTCCGCCTTCGAAGTACAACACAATCCACTCGTTGAAATAATACGGTACCATCAAAATCTTGTCCGTATCGAAAACCGCGTACTTCGTCATAAATGCCGCACGTCAAAATTGAAGTATACTTATCCAAAAAGATTCTTTTGTACCATCGCGTACTTTCCATAATTGTCGCCCGTCACATTAGATTTCGTACGGCCGGCGTACAATTTAAATATTTCAAACATTTCATATCGGATCGCGAAGCGATCCGCCGTCCATTTCCATTTTGTATTCCGTATTATTCGTACGCTTCTTCGCGTCACTCAATTTGTAATTTACCTCACTTTAAATTCATTCGTACAATTACCCCCCAAACTACAAATCCATTCGAACCACCATATTACATTTGGTTACTAAGTATGCGAACATGCGAGCGCACGCATGTACGAAAATGAATCTTCCAAAAACAACAGGTTTTGCCGATGAATCCGGAGATACCGGTGGAGGATCCCACCGAGAGGTACCTTCTGTACAGAGCCTTGTTGCTCAGGCAGAGCTGCCCGACATACTGATTGAAGGAAAGAGAGGGAGAGATAGAGGGAAAGATAATAGTTAAGAATGAAAGATTACAAACCTAATAAAATACACACACAACAATGGTGTTCCTCCAAAAAACATTCAATATATTAAGCACAATGCAAATACAACTTTTTTTCTTCCTTCCTTTTACTTCTGATCTTTCTACGCCTCCTTAACAAGCTACGCCTCCAAAAGATAATACTACCACGAAGTCTTAACTTATATATATAGGTACACGACTAGAAACTCGTAGGAATCAACATGGTAAAATGCACGACCAATAAGTTGAACCGACTTGAACAACACGGTACGACTAGGAAAGTCAACCGCGAACCAACTTGAATCACACGGTACGACTTGAACTTACGTGAACCGAAACTACCAAGCAATTTACACGTCACTTCTATAGTACTATTCAAACATACGTGAAACGAAAGGAACACTTAATTTCTACGTCACTTCAAATATCTAGCGATGAAACTACTTCGTCGCTAACTTCTACGTCACTTCAAATATGTAGCGACGAGACAGCTTTCATCGATAGTCGTCGCTACTTTAGCTACGAGAGTACCTCGTCGCTAAGTAAGTGCTCAGTAGAATATCCTAACATTCCCCCTCTTACTGAGACACTTAAAGCCCCCTCTTACTCCATGCCAACTAACTTCTTTCCCATTTCAGAGACTTCCTTCAATGCTGCTTTGTTTAACATATCAGCAGCTTGTTCTTCTGTAGGAACAAACGAAAATTCAACTTTTTTTTCCGCAACCATATCTCGAACAAAATGCCACTGAATTTTAATGTGTTAAGTGCGCTTATGCAAAATAGGATTTTTACTAAGTGCAATGGAAGACATATTATCACTTAATATTTGCATGCATTCTTTTTCCACTCCAACCTCCGATAGAAATTCTTTAATCCACACAGCATTCTTCGCAGCATGACACGCAGCCATATACGCCGCCTCCGTTGATGAAAGTGCAACAGTAGGTTGCAAACGGGAATTCCACGAGATCGCTCCTCCTGCAAGTAAAAACACATATCCAGACGTTGACCTTCTTATATCATTGTCTCCTCCATAGTCGGCATCACAATATCCATAACAACTCAAGCCCTCCCCCTTCTTACAAACAATTCCAAGACTAAGTGTTCCAGCCAAATATCTAAAGATTCTCTTCACTGCCTCCCAATGTATTTTTTTCGGATTGCTACAATACCGACTAACCACGCTCACTGCGGCACTAATGTCTGGCCTAGTACCGACACTCAAATACATTAAGCTTCCGACAGTCTCCCTATACGGAGCATCAACGTCAAGGACTTTTAACAAAATTAGAAACCTTATCACGAGGATCAAGGGGAGTTGCAAGTGGCTTACAATCTAAAAACCCAAATCTTTCAAATACCTCTTTTGCATATTGTTCCTGGCTTAACTTAATATCTCCGTTCCTCCTTCTCTGAATTTGAACTCCCACAATGTATTGTGCATCTCCTAAGTTTGTGATTTTAAAATACTTTCGAAATTCAATCTTTAATTCTCCAAGTAAATCCAAGTTGTGAGAGATAGAAATGAAATCATCTACGTAAACACTGAAAATTACCATGTCCCTACCCTCTCCCCGAATATACAATCCACAATGTGCAGTAAGCCTCCTAAATCCCAAAATTAGTAAGTCCTTGTGAAGCTTATGGTTCCATGTTCTTGGTGCCTGCTTCAAACCATACAAAGCCTTCCACAACCTCCATACTTTTCCATTCTTTCCACGAACTCCTTCTGGAATTTTCATATACACCTCCTCTCCTAATTCTCCATTTAAGAAAGCAGTCTCTACATCCATCTGTTGGATATGCATTCCTTCCGCCACCGCCATTGCAATAATTGCTCGCAAAAAATCAAACTTAACCACAGGAGCAAAGGTCTCTGAATAATCAATACCCTCCTTCTGTTGAAAGCCTTTACATACTAACCGCGCTTTATACTTAAGAATTTCTTCCGAAGCTCCTGTCTTTGTCTTAAAAACCCACTTTGAGTCAATCGCCTTCTTACCACCCTGTAAATCTACATATTTTGCATATTTTTGGTCAAAATGCCTTCTGCAAATGGCCCTGTTTTACTACTCAAAATGATTCTACCTCCTTCCAAGCATGTGGCTCTTCCTTCTTTCTTTTGAAGCTGTGGGACACTTAAGAGATTAATGCACCCCCCCGGATTATAAAGCACATTGTTAAAGCGTACTCTATTGACTCTAGTTTTCCCTTCCCTATCTTGTGTTGGTAGATCCAACCGTACTGTTCCCACTGTATTGATGACCATCATTGAACCATTAGCCAGTATGATGGATTAGGGTATAGTGAGTTTTCTAATGTCACTGAATAGTCTTGGATCTGAACACATGTGATGTGTGGCACCTGAATCTATGATCCAACTGTTAAATTTTCCCTTACTCTCCTTGCCTCGTGTGTGAAATAGAATATCCTCTTTTTCCTGTGATTCCTCGATAAGTGAAACGAAAAATTCTTGATCTTGTCCCATTGGCCCATCCCCAACAAAATCCCCTCTACCTGATGAGCTAATTCCACTTCCTCCACTTCCTTCGCCTCTAAATTGTCCCACTCCGCGATTGTTTCCCTTGTTTTGATAACAACCTTGACTAGTGTGTCCCCATTTATGACAAATGTTACACTGTTTGCTTTTGTTTGGGCATTCAAAAGATCCATGCCCAATCTCGTTACAATTGTAACAAGTCATCTGAGAGGTATCACGTTGATATGAGCCTCTCCCTGGGCCCTGTGACCTGCCTCCTCGTCCACGATGTCCACCTCCTCTCCCCCTAGATCCCCTAAAGCTGTAAGCTCTTCCGTCATCCTCCTCTTGATAACTCTGGTAGGATGACCCCTGTTTTTCCTCTTTCGGTGTTGCTTTCTCCTTCTCCGTACTTTTCAAGTGATTGATAGCGTATGCCTTTTTTAGTTTCTCTCGCCCTTTGATGACCTCCTTTGCTACCGCAAACTTGCTTGGAAGACTCCTCATGAAAACAAACAACCTCTCTTTTTCTGTAGTGAAGTTATTGAGTGAGTTAAGTTGTTTTGTGATAACATTAAACCTTTTGACTCCATCATCAATGGACTCATTCTCCTTCATTCTAAACACAATATACTCCTCAAAGAGATAATTTTCATTTGCCTCAAATCCTTTTTCAAACGCATTTGGCAAAGCGGTCCTACAATCAAAAGCCCTATCATGAGTTAGAAGGTGTTCATGCATAGAACTAGCACAACTTTGTATAAGTGCGGTGGAGGCCGCCATATCTTTCTTGTCCCACTTATGTGCTCCGGCTGGATCCACGAAAGGATCTGGTCGTGTTTCTTCCCCGATAACGATGTCCCAAAGTTTTTTTGGTGTGAATGCTCCTCGAATGTATCTCTTCCAAATTGCATAGTAGGAACCCGTGAAGACGATGGTTTTATTAAACACTTTAAAATCATCATCTTCGCTCTCCTCCTCTTCCTCATAAAGTTTAGATTTCCCCTTCTTTTTTTTATTTTCTTAGAGTTGCGTAAATCTCCACTTACTCCTCCATCTCCATCATCTTCTTGTGTTTTGAGAAACTCTTGAAAGCGTTCAAACGTTCTTTCGTCCATCTTCACATTTTCCTCCCCCCACTTGTCATACTCATCATATTGTGTCCCTGTAACTCCTCCTCCACTAACTCCCCCACTAGCTCCTCCACTAGGTTCCGCCGGGGATTTCCCTTTCTCCGCCTTACCGGCAAGTGTTGCCTGTAACCTGGCTGCGATACCAATTCAAAGATTACAAACCTAATAAAATACACACACACCAATGGTGTTCCTCCAAAAAACATTCAATATATTAAGCACAATGCAAATACAACTTCTTTTCTTCCTTCCTTTTACTTCTGATCTTTCTACGCCTCCTTAACAAGCTACGCCTCCAAAAGATAATACTACCACGAAGTCTCAACTTATATATATATAGGTACACGACTAGAAACTCGTAGGAATCAACATGGTAAAATGCACGACCAATAAGTTGAAACGACTTGAACAACACGGTACGACTAGGAAAGTCAACCGCGAACCAACTTGAATCACACGGTACGACTTGAACTTACGTGAACCGAAACTACCAAGCAATTTCCACGTCACTTCTATAATACTATTCAAACATACGTGAAATGAAACGAACACTTAATTTCTACGTCACTTCAAATATCTAGCGACGAAACTACTTCGTCGCTAACTTCTACGTCACTTCAAATATGTAGCGACGAGACAGCTTTCGTCGCTAGTCGTCGCTACTTTAGCTACGAGAGTATCTCGTCGCTAAGTAAGTGCTCAGTACAATATCCTAACAAAGAAGAGAAGTTCATGAGGCAAGGACAGTTTGAACTTGTACTAATACTTAGTAGGAGGGTTCCTTTGGTTAGTTTATGCATTTATCCAATGTGAATACAATCGGGGAAAGGAAGGGCTGGGCGAAATAACAATGGCAATAGCTCATTGATGTTAGAATTGCAATGTGGGATTTTATCGATGTTGGTTCGTTTTTAGTGTGGGTCAGTTTTGTCGCGCGTCACGTCGTGCTTTTTTTTTCGTTTCTTTATTACTTTTAGTTTTGTTTGATTAAGTGAGAACGGTTTGGTCCATTTTGTTTGTGTACGGGACTTCTAGTATTTCAGTTCGTGTGTAGTACTTCTAGCGGTGTCGTTTCACGTAGGTTAAGTTGTACTTTAAGTATTGTACTTCTAGACGTTTTGTTTTGAGTAGTTTCAGTTTGCATCGTACTCTATTTTGCGTCTAAGTACATGTGACGCTTCTAGAATTAGATTTCTAGATGTAATTTGCGACTAAGTTAAAATGCCAACCAGTGAGGGAATTAGACACAATTAAGGAGAAATTATTGTAGAATTAATGTATGAGAATAAATGTGAATTCCTCTTCTGAATTATGTAATGTCTCTATCTATGTTCATGAGAATTTAATGTGTATGAGCTGGTTGATAATTGACATTGAGTCAAATTCGCTTCCGCATTGTGTAATTTGTCAATTTTCTGCGCATTCCGATTGTGTTATCGATCCTTTCAATTGGTATCAGAGCGGGTTAGCTCCACATTGAGGATCTAGTGAGTTAGGTATAAGAGGGAAGAAAAAGAAGAACACACCCTCTCCATCCGGACCGAGGATGCCTATGGGGACCTCGGGAACTCTGCCGACATCGGAGCCATCTCTTCGGGGTCCGAACGAACGAGAATTCAGTTTTGGTGAACGAATTGCGCCAAAGTCCGAGGATTCATTGCCAGCTAAACCCTTTGGATTGGATCAACCTAAAGAGAAGGAAAGTTGTGACATTCGGTTAGATAGAGACACTTATAAGGAGTGGGAGAAATTTATGAAAGAAAAGGATAAAAAGGTGAAAAATGAAAATGTTTCGGTGAAAGAGGAATTCGAGGGCAGCTCTAGCTCTAGTTCTAGTAGCAGCTCAGATAATTTCGATGATGATGAAAAATGTAAGAAAAAAAAAAAAAAAAGATAGAAGAGGATTTTGATTTTGAGAATGAGTTGGAACGAGAAGAAGATTTCCAAATGGGAGGCAAGCCGATTATCTTCCACAGATCAAACTACGCTATTTGGAAGAAGAACATGAGAGCGAGTGTCATCTTGAAGAGTTATGGAAGATCGTCAACGGCAAGGAGAAAATGCCAAAAGATCCCAAGGCACAAAATTTGTGGAGATTGAAAGATATGGCGGCCATGAATGGATTGATTCAAAGTTGTACCGGATCGGTCCATGATTATTTTCTTATTCATGATACAGCACATAAATGTTGGCAAGCATTAGAAAATCATTTTGAGAAAAGAGTCAAAGATAAGGCAAATTATGTGTTCAAGGGTTTCATTAAGTTTAAGTTTAAGCATAATGAGTCAATAGATGATGGAGTCAAAAGATTTTATATTTTGTTGGAGCAATTGAGTAGTCTTGGTAAAATTGTACCCGAAAATGAAAAGTTACAAGTGTTTTTAGAGGGATTGCCCAAAAGATATTCTACGTCTAGTGAAATAATTCAATCTAAAAGGAAGGCTACACTTGAGTATGCGGTGAATTATTTGAATTCCATTGAGAAGTCTAGAGAGAGTGTAGGTAGAGGTTTTGAAAGCAGTGGAATCCATAATGTTAATACCTCAGATTCCCCGGATCTAAATTTGTTCCGAGGAAGAGGGGGTATTAGAGGAAATTTTAGAGGAAGAGGTAGAGGAAGAAGTCAAAATGTTGGATTTAGTAGAAGTCAATTTGATAAATCTAACACCTCTAACGTGACTTGTTTCAAATGTGATAAGGTTGGGCATTTTGCAGCCGAGTGCCCGGATAAGGAGAAGAGGTGCAATATTTGTCATAAGTGGGGACATGTGAGTTCTCATTGTTTTCAACGAGAAGGCGAGAATTATTCCTTTTATGACGATCGAAGAAATGGACGAAGACGTGGCCGAGAACGCGGACGCGGTCGTGGCCAATTGAGAGGATTCGGTTATCAAGGAAACTAAACGGAGTTTGAAAAAGACTTTGAGGAGCGATATTACAATTTGGCTATTTATTCGACGAGAAAACCGGAGCAATTTTGAATTTGGCTTCTAGTAATCATTGTGTAAGAGATTGGATTATTGATACTGGTGCAACTCATCATGTGTGTACGGATTTAAGTTTATTTTCGGTTACAAATAAACTTACGGTTCCAAATAATGTCACGGTTGCGAGTGGACATGTAATTCTGGTGGACACGGTTGGAACGGTCCGAATTGATTTACCGGTGAGAGATAAATTTGGTAATGTTAGAGTGCATAAAGCTGAGTTGAATGATGCTTTGTTTATTCCTAATGGAGTGGTGAATTTGGTTAGTGTTCCTCAAATTCAAAAGGCCGGAGGTAGAGTTATTTCTTTGGAGGATTTTAGAATCATGATTAAAAGTAAGGAAGGAATTCAAATTGGGGAAGGATTTGTGTCGGATAATTTGGTTAGTAAGTTAATTTGGAAACGGCCGGTTAAAGAGGAACCTTCTATGCTTTCCGTGGAGATGGAGAAAGGCGACCTTAGCCTTTGGCATCATCGGTTATGCCACACTTCGGAGGAAAACATTAAAAGGATGATTAAGAATTCTTCGGTGAGAGGTTTGGAATTGGCGACCGGAGAAAAGGTGAATGGATGTAATGGTTGTAGCAAGGGGAAGCAAATGAGGAAACCACATCTTATCAAAAATGTACAATTTCGTGCGAGTCAACCTTTGGAACTTATTCATGTGGATCTATGTGGACATATTAAGCTGAGGAGTCTTGGGGGAAATAGATATATTTTTGTGATTGTTGATGATTTTTCCCGAAAGAGTTGGGTGTACCTTTTGAAAAGGAAGTTTGAGGCTTTAGATTATTGTAAGAAGTTTGTTGTGATGGCTGAAAGGGAAACAGACAGGAAATTGAAAGTCGTGAGGTCGGATAATGGTGGAGAATTTATCGTATTTAAAGAGTTTTGTGAGGAGCAGGGAATCAAGCAACAATTTATCGTCGCTTATTCATCTCAATCTAATGGAGTGGACGAGAGGAAAAACAAGACGTTGCAAAAAATGGTGTGTGCGATGCTTCATAACACGAATCACAATGCTTCGCTTTGGGGAGAAGCCATAGTCACAGCAAACTATGTGTGTAATCGAAGATTGACTTCGATTTCTGGCGAGAAGACACCTCAAGAACTTTGGAGTGGACGGGTTCCGTCCGTACGACATTTAAGAATTTGGGGTTGCCGGGCGACCGTATATATTGAGCGAAACAAACGGACCGGCAAGTTTAGTCCACGAAGTTAGAGTGGAATTTCTGTCAAATATAGTGCGAATTCAAATCAGTATCGGATCTTCAATCCTGTGACGCGGAACGTAGTGGAGTCACGGAATGTTGAATTCCACGAGAATTTAAAGGCGGCCATGGAATATTTGAACGGCAAGGAGCAAAGCTTGGATTTTGAAGAAGAAAACAGTTTGGAGGAGCTCGAAGTTGCGGTTTCGTCGGATGAGGAAGACGATCATTACGAGACTCCAAAACGGAAACCGAAATTTAAAAAAGTTTCAAATTCTAACAAATTTGATTTGGAATCCAATTTGAGTGATGATAAGTCCGAGAGTTCAAAATTATCTTTGAAAAGTCAAAATAGTGAAAAGAGTCTGCCATCAATTTATGAGAAGAGTGAAAAGAATGTAATGGAAGAAGAAGTGATTGTTAGGAGAAGTAATCGTGAGAATAAGGGAAAAGCACCAGAGCGATTAAGTCTTCAAATGAAAGCTAGTGATAAATATCATAATTTTATTTCAGAGGCTAATGAATTCCTTTTATAGCAATTACTGCAAGAGAGTGTAAGTGGTTACCCGAAATCTTATACGGAAGCTAGATATTCGGGTGATTAGGAGTCTAAGTGGAAAGATGCATTTAACAAGCAATATAAATCTATTGTTGAGAATGAGACTTTTGAGGAAGTAAAATTGCCTGAGTGAAAGAAGGCCATAGATTCTAAGTGGGTATTTAAGACAAAAACTGGTGCGTCTGGTGAATTGATTAAGTACAAAGCAAGATATTAAGTACAAAGCAAAATTAGTTTGTAAGGGATTTCAACAAAAAGATGGAGTGGATTATACGGAGACTTATGCTCCCGTGGTCAAGTTTGATTCTTTGAGGATGATCATCGCATTGGCGGCAGCCGGAAAGAAGCACATCCATCAAATCAACGTGGAGACCGCCTTCCTCAATGGAGATCTCAAAGAGGAGGTTTAAATGAAGATTCCAGAAGGAGTACCAACCAAACCCGGTTTAGTGTGGAGACTAAAGAAATCCTTGTATGGGTTGAAGCAAGCACCAAAGACATGGTATTTACGCTTACATAAGGTTTTGATTGATTTTGGATTTGTAAGAACAATTTCAGATTCTGGTGTATATGTAAAAGGAAATGGAGTGGATCAAATTATTTTTAGTGTCTATGTGGATGATTTCATTATGATGTCGGAAAGTTTAGAGAAAATTAAGGAACTGAAGTCTTATCTCAAGAAGCATTTTAAGGTGACAAATTTAGGTGAAGCAAAATATATATTGGGAATTGAGGTGATTAGAAGTAAATCCGTTATATTAAATTGAGTCTAGAACAATATTGTAAAGAAGTTCTTACTCGGTTTTCTATGTTAGGTTCTAATCCCCTTAGCACACCTCTAGACCCAAAATTACAGCTTAGCAAATTTGATGATGAGGAAATTGTTAATGTCCCTTATAGAGAGGCAATTGGATGCCTAATGTATTTGAGTGTAGGGACAAGACCGGATATTTCTGCAGCTGTTTCAACTGTAAGGAGGTACAGTCAAGCTCCAAAGAAGCAACATTGGGAATCGGTCAAGCGGATTTTCAGGTATTTGGCCGGAACATTGGACATTGGATTAGTTTACCGAAGTAGAGACGATTTGGATTGCTTCGGATATTGCGATGCTGACCGGGGAGGAGACTTTGACACGAGAAAATCCACCTCTGGTTATGCTTTTGTATTAAGTGGAGCGGCAATCTCATGGAGCTCCAGATTACAGCCTACGGTGGCTTTAAGTTCAACTGCAGCGGAGTACATGTCGGCTTGTCAAGCGGCGAAAGCTTCAATTTGGATTAACGACATGTTGAGTGGGTTGGGAATTTTTGTGAAGTGCATCAGGATTTATTCATACTGTATAAGTAGTATTGCTTTAGTGAAGAATCCAGTGTTTCATAAAAGGACAAAGCATATTAGAATTCAGTGGCATTTTGTGAGAGATTTGGTGAAGGATAAAGAGTTAGAATTTATATTTGTTCCTACTTTAGAGGAGGCAACAGATATGTTGACTAAAGCTGCAATGCATGATGTATTTGTTAGAGGGAGACCTAAATTAGGGTTAATTTGAGTTTGTTCAGTAGTTAGTATAAATCGTCACATTGGTAGGGGGAATGTTAGGATTGCAATGTGGGATTTTGTCGATGTTGGTTCGTTTTTAGTGTGGGTCAATTTTGTCGTGCGTCACGTCACGCATTTTGTTTCGTTTCATTATTACTTTTAGTTTTGTTTGATTAAGTGTGAACGGTTTGGTCCATTTCGTTTGTGTACGGGACTTCTAGTATTTCAATTCGTGCGTAGTACTTCTACCAGTTGCGTTTCACGTAGGTTAAGTTGTACTTTAAGTATTGTACTTCTAGACGTTTTGTTTCGAGTATTTCCACTTTGCGTCTTACTCTATTTTGCGTCTAAGTACATGTGACGCTTCTAGAATTAGATTTTTTGATGTAATCTGCGACTAAGTCAAAATGCCAACCAGTGAGGGAATTATACACAATTAAGGAAAAAATATTGTAGAACTAATGTATGAGAATTAATGTGAATTCCTTTTCTGAATTATGTAATGTCTCTATCTATGTTCATAAAAATTTAATGTGTATGAGCTGGTTGATAATTAACATTGAGTTAAATCCGCTTCCGCATTGTGTAATTTGTCAATTTTCTACGCATTCCGATTGTGTTATCGATCCTTTCAATTGAAAGCTCATGAACATAAGAAAAAAATGCGTCACCAAAATCAGGGACAAGGACAGTTTTAATATTTACTAACAACTAGTAACAATGTTCCTTAAATTATATGTAGTTATCAAATGACAAACGGGGAAATGAAGGTCTGCGCAAAATAGCAATGGCCGCAGCTCAATGAAAGCTTAACAACAATGGAAAGAAATGCGTCACGAAAATCCCCAACTATAAGGCTATTCCGCAAAATTAAAATGTGATGGAGAGAGAGCAAGCGAAACTGTTGCACAAAGGAGTTGGAACAAACCTTCTCCACTGACGTGGCGCCACCGATTTTAATTGCTGCCTCAGCCCGATTTTAATTGTTGCCTCGACATTGTTGACTGCTGCGAGAGCGACGATGGCGAGGAAAGCGACAATGGCGGCCATTTTGGCTCGGAGTGTTAGTATGAGATAGTGGAAACAAGCGCTGATAGATATTTAACTCTGTGTGCCAGATGACTTTGAAAGGTTGGCGAAGAAACGATTTATAGTTCGTAAGTTCTCTCTTCAAAGGGACGTCACGTCGAAGGGCGGCTGATGGACGTTTTGGGTTTCGACCACGTGGCGGGTCTCCATAGATGCGCATTTTCGCTACGCTCAGTATCGTAAGGGCAAAAAGGTTTGGAATTTTTGTTGGAGTTTGTCTTGTCGGTGGAGCGCGGGGGGGTCGTGACGTATTCGGGAAAGGCAAACTTGGAAAGTACCTACAGAGAAAAACGTGCCATTTTCGAGGGTCCTACTGTTGGTGAGGACTTGATGTGGGAATTAGGTCAACAAAAGATGTGAATCAATAACCTTTAGGATAGGAATCCATAGGAAAGGAGAAATATGACCGTTGTCAGTTAAGCGGTTGATCTCCCGCGGTTCTATGTGTGAAAGGCGTCACTGGTGGGAATAACTTAAGTTATGTGTCTGAACTGGTCCGTTTTCGAATGACGAAAATCTGGCCAATGGGATGGCCTCATTCGATTATCTAGCCAGTCACAACTCGCCATTGTGGCGAGCTTGTATATTTTTGAGACATGCGTTTCGTACTTTTTTGCGATGTCACACGCGTGAAAGAGTGATGGGCCTAACTCTGTTCCGCGGACTTACGCAACTACACCGCGAATCGTTATTCGTGTCAAAGTTTAAATAGCGTAAAAAAATAATTAGTGTGATTGATTCTTATTTAGTGCCAGAAACGTGACAGGTTATGGTCCACGTACTTAAATAGCGTTGCTAATTTAATTACAAAAATCATGTATACTAATTGCGGAAAAAAATCAAAATTTTAAGAACCCTAATTAGAGTTATATACTCTAATAACGATTCGCGGTGTACTGTACTGAGCTTTCGCAGGTCTATAGTTTATACTTTGGAGTGACTGTTTTTGGAATTGACTATTATCATTTTAGTTATGTTTATTTGATTTGATTCTTGTTAGCGAATTATATTATGCTTCATTTAATGAAACTGGATTTTCTCAAGGCATAAAGGGATATAGATTTGCGATTTTGAGAAGCGTTGTTTCATACAAAAATGTGAAGGAGACCGAGCTGGACCTTCTCAACCAGCGGCCTTATTTTGTCGCATCTGCATTTTGTGTTTCATGAAAGATATGCAGTTATGCGAGGGGGAGTGTTATAACTAGTGTTGGGTATCGGGTAGTTTCATATCGCGATAATTTCGATATTCGATATATCGAATATCGATCGAACAGATTCCTCGATATATCGTACCAGGACCAACATAAATTATCGCGATATATATCGCAAAAATTGCTTGTCCGTACAGTGAGAGTACGGAAAACTGTACGGAAAACTGTACGAAAAAACGTACGGAAAATCGTACGGAAATTTTGCCCCCCCCCCCCCCCCCAACGCTCAGTGGGGGGTGGGGTGGGGTGGGGGGGGGGGGGGGGTGGGGGTTGAAAAAAAAAATTAAAATTTTTATTTTCGATATATCGTCGATACGATATATCGGCGATATATCGGCTATATATCGCGATATTTCGATAATCGATATATCGAAGCGATATATCGATTATCGGGTACCTAAAATTCGGTACATATCGAATATCGGCAAGTGGTCTTCGATACCCAACACTAGTTATAACTACGGACGAGAATCTATTGCAAAAATTGCAATTGTTATAACTACTCTTTTAGCTTTAAGAATCTATTAGTATAAATTTTAAATCTGGATATATAATACACCGCTCGTCGTTATTGGTGTCAATAACACTAATTCGGTCGCGACTATTTCTGGCCAAAAATCACAAAATAGAGTTTACAACATTATTTAAGGACATGGACTACAACCTGCCATGTCTTCTTGCAATGAATTAGTATTATTAATAATAATTTTGCATTAACACTTTAAAGCTAATAACGATAAGCGGTGTATTTTTAGTGCATAAGACGTGGCATTTTATGGTGTACTCCCTTACTAACACTATTTTATGATTCTTGGCCAAAAAAAGGCGCGACCCAATTAGAGTTATACAGACGATGGGCACCGTACTATTTTGGTGATTTTTTTTAACCACTGAAACATTTCCTGATCGTTTGTCCTTCAACAATTCAATTTGATTTCGTACACTTACAATGCCTCAATGCGCCTTAATAAGGTATATCCCATCTAAAGAGAGAGCCCTAACTTTAAGTAAAAGTTTACTTACTCCCCTCAAGATTCCTTCCTATACAAAAAATTTGAGTTTCACGAAAAATAAATTACTGTAGACATTTTGCCAAAAACGCGATGGTAAGACCATCAAAGTACAAGACATGATAGTAACTAAAAAGAGTTGTTGACCATCAAAGGTGAAAGACCAACATATTTAAGTAATTAAAACTTAAAAAAGGTTAAACAACAATAAAAGTCTAAAAAGGAAAGGAGTACAACAAAAAGAACAAAAAAATAACGAAACGGTACAAACATTACAAACTACCATAAACACTTAACTCTAAGACGATGCCACCATAAATGTCAAAACTACAAATATCGACTATACGGGTCAGATGAGGCGGGGGTAAGTCTCGCACTCCTTGACTATCATTCACCATCGTCCTTTGTCAAATAAGGGTCGTAGCTTGGGAACGTTGAAGCGCGACAAAGAAACGTTGGTGGTAGAAAGTCGATATGAGAGTTAGAACTGTCAGGTCCTCTAACTTCAAAATATCGTTCGGGTCCTCTAACTTCAAAATATCGTTGAGCGCAGTCATGTTTCTGAATCTGGCGAGAGTAGACGGCCCTGGTTCCCCGAATCCTCATTTGAATGGCAACCGTTTGCAGCCAGGGCAACACGTGCGCAGAAGGCAATGGTAGATGTTTGCTATGCCAATTTCTGTAGCAATGGAAATTGTCGATGTCAACGTTGACACTATTATCAATGTCAATGTCAATGTCAATGTCAATAATGTAGCTGTCAATGTCGGAGAAAAATATGAATGGTTGTTTCAATGTCGATGCCATGGCAAATGTCGATGGCGATATCGGTGTCACTATAGCAAATGTTTGATGACAATATCTATGTCTATAGAATATCAATGTAGATGTCAATGTCAATGTCGATGGTAATGTCGGTACCGATAGCCATTGTCAATGCCAATTCCAATGGTGATGCTTATGCCAATATCTTATCCATACTATCTATTTTATTATCAACATTTATATCAATATCGATGTCAATTGCTTCACAACCCACAATAACGATTCCATCTCGTACCTTGTTGTGTAGTGTTATCCTTTTATGAGCAAAGAAAGCAAATAGCCGCCTTCCTCATCTATAGGTTGACCATAAATGCAACAAGGCTTTTGCCTATTAACGAAGAGTGAGGCATGCTAAGCTCAAAGCAAAACACAACATAAACTTGAAGAGAAGATAAATAGAGCGAGGAGAAAATTGGGGTAGCAACAACCTAAGCTCCAACCGCAAGCTCCGAAACATAATCCGAGTCAACCACGCGCTTTAAAAGTAAAGAGCCCTTGAAGTTGGTTGTTCAGTTCAACAACCGATACCTTAGCGACAATATGTTGTTTAGAGTGACTTAAAATAAAGAGAAAAGAAAACAAGATAACTTCATCGTGAGCCTTTATTCGTAAAAGCACTCGAGTGGACGGTTACGGTTGTTGAAATGACATTAAGCCCTTATCAACGTGAGAGATCACATGGGCTAAAACATGAGTACCGTCCATTAAAATCCTTGAAGTAATAATAGATACCACTATAGCCAAACTCATTAGGTAAGCTGCTTGTGCAAAGATGGCGGTAACGCAAAGGAAGACCCTCTCAAGTTACCGGTAAAGTTGTTTTTCCATGAGTGAGAAGTCCACCCAAGTGAACAAAAATACCGTGGTTGACAAGTCGATGTAGGATCCGCAAGAGGTGATCTTCAAATTTTGAAAGGAATGAAAGGAAAGAAAAATTGGGAGATAAAATGTGAGATAAATATAATTGACGTTCTACAAAACAACGAGTTAAGATAGCAAACGCCACTTGAGAAACTCTATGTTTGAGAGGGTCTCCACAGTGGGAAAGGTCGTCTAACACGATGTCTTTAAGAAGCTGGTTGAAAAAATCAAGGGCTCCTATTGGTGAACCAAAAGCCCTTATACTCTCTTTCGGAGTGGAAATGTGAAATTCCCATAGGAGAAAAATACCCGTTGGCAAACCAATAGAGCTCTATGCGACAAATTTGTTGATTAAGACGGAAAAATGTATCTTTGGAAAGGTTCTTTACGAAATGGTGGAAGAGAGGAATTGCCTGGTCAAGTAAGTCAATGATATGAGTGTCGTCAACAATAAAGGAGAACAAATAACTTGGAAAAATTGTAGCGAATGCTCTTAGAGCTTTTACGTGAGCGAGAGAAAAAAAGTGATCTCCTAAAGGTTCACTTTGATGAATACTAATTATCGATTTCAAAGTGGTAGCCTCTCAGAATAGGCCTCCGATTTGACAAAGTAGGGGGTTAAATTTGTTGAAAAAAACCTGAAAAAATGGAATTTTTTTGGTTAATTGGAGACAAGGCGTGTCGAAACTTATAAAATATAGTGGTGTGCTTAACAGTGTGGAAGCCTTTAACAATGTCAACTTGGAGAAACACCCAATCTGAATGCAATTCAAAAGTCGTCGTAAACCGTGGAGAACCACCTCTAAACCTCCTCGCGTTGCGACACCAAACTAATATGGGGGAAAATGGTATTCGAATGCCATTGAAGTTGTAAACACATTTATTCTCCACTTCCCCGCCAAAGATTGGACGAATACCATCAGTTGGTTTCGAGACACCAAAGAGACGAGTTGTCGACAAAAGTGGGACTATAGTGGGAGGCACGTGCCCTCGCGCTAATTAAGAGGCCACCTTAAACAACAAATCAAAACGTGGTTTCTAAAGGAGAAAAATTGAGAAGAAACTCCTATACCATCTTGGATGGTCCCCCAACTGACAAATGAGGGGAGCTAAATATAGCTCTCCTAATGGTTTCTTATCGAGATAAAATGGTTTTGGAGGTTCATATGAAGGGTGAATGGCCATGAGGGCTTCAATTGTAAATATTATGGTTGGCGCTGGTGAGAAAGGTCGAAATGCAGGAGTAGCAAAAGAGGCTCACCACATTGGCCAACGTGTAGTGCATGTCAACAAGAGTCTCCCATACAATCGAAAGAAGCCACTAAAGGACAAAATTTGGTATCCCATGGAGGTGCAAGCCAAACAATTATAGAACCCGCACGAAATAAGATAGAGCCATAAATTTTACACCAAGATCCGCCACGTAAACTTGGGCAGAAGAGACGTCATGTTTTATGACTACATCCCATTATATGATGGAAATTTGTGGAAAATTTAAACGACATATGCTATAGTGTGATACGCTATCGTGTATGTTAAAATGTTGGAAAACGTATAAACGAAGCTTTTAACGGAACATATTTTAATGTGGTTTGCTATCCTTTTAGACTAATTTTGAGGGCTTGGACCATGTGCTCGAGTAACAGTACTTTTCTATCGCTTTCCTCAAAAAATGAATTCTTCACCGAGAAAATCTTCTTTGCTACAAAAAAAATGTAAAAAATGAAGTACAATTTACATCAACTTGGAACGTAATATGTAATTTTTTTTTGTCGTCTTACTATTTTCGACCCACTGTCACGTCATGTTAACTCATCTTCAAACTTAAACCATAATCATATCAAAACCCAATTTAAGGCGGAATCATACATGATCAACAAGTGTAAAAACTTGTTTGCTCGTCTCACTTGATCCAAACATTTTATTACGACGGAGAACACGCTCTTTTATTTCTTTACCCGTCGAGCGAAGGTTCGTAAAATTATTTCCGCATGGGTCTCGAACCCCCACTTTCATGAGTCTTTGCGAAAATTTATGTTGTCGACGCCTCTCACCCTCCCTCTTCCATTATATTTTACTTTTCCTCTTCTTGGAATGAAATACATTTTTTTTGTATGAAATGAAAAAGCTCGGTAAAAGTTATTTATTGACAATCTTTGCGTATAATTTGGTGAGAATTTACAAGAGAAAGGAAAAAAACAAGTAAGGAAGCAATAGTAAAAAATTCCAAAATTAGTGACCTCGACGATGTCACAAAAAAGCATGACATCATGATGTCAAAAAAAACCATACATCTTAAACGTCACAAAAGAATTGTATCATGTAGCAACTAAAAATGTCATCATTTTAAGTGAATAATTTTGTTTTGCGACACTACAACACTTGCAAAAGTAGTAAGGGGAATTTCTATTAAACAACAAAGTTTGATGGTTAAGTTAAAGGTACATGGGAGGATACCCTAAAAAAATTGTAATAAAAAATGCTTACCTTTTCCAATAGGACATTTAACTTTCCGCGTCACGACAACGTAACACACTGAAATATGTTCCCATAGAGATTTCTTACGGTGGCGTATAGAATCAGAACCGCCTATTTTCAGTTTTTGGAAACGGTTACGGTCCCGCTATTACTCGTACTGCCAGTTCAAGAATAATTGCTGATATTTAGACTACACTATTTTTCTACTTATTTTTTAGATTAGTTGAGGTTCATAAAACCCCTCATTTTATAGGCTATTTGAAGTGTTATAGACTTGTACTTTTTTTACGACAACATGAATCGCTATTAACACCATTTCCACGCCCCAAAATTATGACCCATTGTCGAAATTTAATAGAATTAATAATAATATTGTTTTCTCTACATTAATGTAGGTATGATTTTATTTTTGTCAACTACTCTTCTTTAAGAAATGTGTCAGTCCGTTCGAACACTATTCGCTATTTTGTACCAACATAAAAAGTGTTACAGAACGACGTCTAAAAGCTGAAGTGAGTGGCGTCGACACAGGAAAGCGCACTCATATTTGATTCATAAAAATAAAAGCTACGGGGGATCCCTCGAACAACATGTTCAAACGTCGACTATGTGAATACAGACTCTAGCGACTACGCTGTGGAATGTGTATCCAAATTAGGGTTGTGTGTGTTAATTAGTCATAATATTCTGTTAGCTCTAGCCTTTAGGACATTTGAACCCAAACGACGTTAATAACACTTAGCTGTTTCCCTACGTTAATAGCTGTTACCCCCTTTGTGCTTGATGGTTTCTCCATCGCACTTTCTCTAATAAAGTTTTATTTCTTATGTTAATAATTTATAATCATAGTTGTTCATAGCGATTAGTGCAAACGTTTCAATCGTGAGGAATTATATGTAACGAACGCATTGAACTTTTGAACAAATCGTAAAAAATCGTTAATGAATTTTCATCCGTACAATTCCGTATAATTAAAACAAAATTTTTTTTGCATATAGCGAAGTTTGTAAGTTTTCCGTTAAATGAGCGCTAAAGTATTATGAACGGTTAAATAAATATGACACTTTTTATCGGTATCGTAATTCCTTCATCAACTGGTAGGGTGGAATATTAAGAAGGCTCTGTCAAGACTATGGCACACCCGGGTTCAAATATCTGCAAGGGCACATTTTTATCAAATTCCGTGTGTCTGAGCCTATCTGACACGCAGCCATGGCCGCCTTCTCTCTCTATCTATCAGACAACACACGACTGCAAAAAGATAAAGTACAGACCAATTACAGATGACATTTTTTACATTAAGCATTGCATGACATAAAAAAACGCGCGCAAAAATAGTGTGACGTTTCAACGTCTCTTTTCGAAAATGTGCGTACATTTACGATGAAGAGACGTACAAAATCCGTGATATTTCTGTTCAGGTCACTGAACAGAAAGTACCAATAACTACGACGTATCTTTTCCTCGAAGTTCCGTACATTTCCGTGAAAAACCGTACATATTATGGTAATTATCGTACTTTTCCCGTAAATTGTCAGTTTCAGTTTACGGTAGACGTTTTTTTCGCGATTTTCAAAATCGTCACGCATTATACGTTTCAATCGGAAAATATGAAAAAATTGCACGATTTGAACAACACTGTTTATAATGAAGTAACAGCAATTCACGGCGTACTGGACGAACTGCGGATACGGACGGTGGACCGCTATCCGTAGGCCTGAGCGTAGGTCGCGTCGGAATCCCCCCCTACATATAGATGCGACAAAATAAGGCGGCTGGTGAAACTGTCCTGTACGGTCTCCGTACGTAGTTGAACCATACAATCTGCTCAACAAAATAAATTCAAATCCCTTGATCCCTGGAGAAAATCCGCCTTCATTAAATAAAGTACACTAACATAATTAGCTAACGCAAACAAATAAAAAATAGCTAGCTGGATAGTGACAATTCACACGTACCAAATCCAATCCCATCAAAAAGTCACGTGACATATTAGACCTGCGAAAGCTCCCAGCAGTTGCAATTGTCTGGGAAATCGGGTAGTCCTGCTAATGTGTTAAGCGTCTGATTTTTGGGAAAAAAAAGTATAAAATAGTAAAATACGCATGGTTTTTCCCACGTGGGCGATTTTTGAATGGCCAGAAGCCCAGAAGCCACCATGACCCAACGGTCATACCAGATTCTGATTATTTGCGCAAACGGACCGGCTCAGGCTCGTAAATTATCTATTCGCACAAGTGGCGCTTTCCCACGTGTGAAGGTGCCCGCAGGGGACCAACCGCTTAACTGGTATGACATTGATTCTC
>JBBHKE010001805.1:0-123956 GCA_037447655.1 Zygnema cylindricum
GAATCGTAATCTTCTTTTCTGTAATGTTGTTTTCAAGAAACTCACGAAAATATAGTACGTCATGGTACGGGCAAGTACAAAATTCTGTATTAAACCTCACTTTTCGTCTGATGTAACCATACCCTAACTCACATGAAACGAAGTTAACATCGTACGCGATAATGGTTCGGACTTCGGACCACCGTAAAAATATCGATGAAATTAAATGAAAAACTTGCCATGTGGTGCTAAGTCATGTCACACCCGAAAACCGCCACAGTGGCCATTCTGGGATCTCGGCAATGATACGTGCCGTCGGATGTAAACTAGCTTTTAATACTAGTCGTTGAAAACAAATGTCCGGTACATTTGTTTTGTGCGGGTTCACGTTCGCACCATATTTTAACTAGTCTATATGTTTTTTATCCGTAATTCCGTTAATCCGATAAAAGTTCCTAAACATTGATTAAATAACATCCAAACCCTATGTAATCTAGCGAACTCCTTCGACAAACCGGTTAGAGCTGACGGCTACGCCTTGCTCTGCGCGTCAGAGGTTCGAGTCCACCCAAACTCAACCTTTTGTTGAGAATGACTTACGTCACTCTTCAGTCCAACCTATGAAGCTGAGGCAGCCATGGCTCCACCACCCTCTCTTTCCTTCGGTGACTACAACGAGTATGGGGGCTAGAGGGAGGAGGTGGAGGCACGTTGCCTATGTTTTTTCCTTTTTCTTTTAATATAGTCAGACCTAGAAAATAAACCCTAAATCTAGTGATTTCAACACCTTTAAAGCAATGTACAACTGTATGTGTTGCAAATTAGATTTTGTGCATGTTGTTGGAGTAGCAAACAACAGAAAGTAGTTTCTAAGTCCACTATGGAGGCTGAGTAAATGGCTTCCAGTGCTGCCACCAAATAATTAATGTGGGTAAAATCTCTACTTGAAGAACTTGGGTTCATGAAGTCTAGAACTCAAAATGTCTTCTGTGATAATCAAGTTGCTATCTTTATTGCAGCTAATCCAAAACACCATTTCAAAGCTAAACAAATGGTATCAGACTAAGCTTTGTCAAAGAGAGGGTTGAGAATAAAATAATAAAATTGGTACATAAAAGTGATAAAGAGATGATTGCAGACATTATGACAAAACTAGTGCCTTCCCCTAAGTTGATTTATTGCATAGAAAATTGTGGACTTAAATTAAAAGTTGACTAAGAATTAAGGGAGAGTTGAAAATAATTAATTAATATTCAATTCTTAATTTAGACTCTAGGGAGAAAGAGGGAGAGAGTAAGAGTCGCCATGACTGCCCCCATAGTTGGAAAGAAACAAGCAAACAGGCAGAACACACTGATAGATGATCAAAATGTTGCTCTAAACGGATTTCAACCTACGTCTGCAAAATTTATGTAGTCGTACGCCTTATCCATTAAGGCGTTAATGAAACGATACACGTATGTGGTTTGATATCTGATTATAGATTTACACGACATCACTTTCACTAAAACATGCCAAATTGACGAAACGGCAGTTATAGACAAGAGCGCTCGGGGACACGAAATCTAACAGTGTAAAATATATGATCAGACGCACGTTATCGCCGCTGCCAAACGTGAGTGAACGTTTGGTGGCTTTTGGACATTGTGGCGTGCTGTGCCACGTGGCGCCACATCATTGGACGCCGAAAAAGAAAGGAGGAGGAACGATGGCTCCCAAGCTGACAAGTGTCAACCACAAGGCCATGTTGTACAATAGTCGTACAATAAGTACAATCAGCCACTGTAACTTTTGTACTATACACTCTTTTGATTGGTCTAGGGTACAGTAGTAGGTAGCTGTGAGTAGGAGTTAAGGAACTTAGCGTGTTTGAGACACCTCTCTCTAGGTGACCTTTTGTATTTATAGGCCATGTTTGGCCAACCATAACTTACTGCTCAGGGGAGAAAATTCAGTGATACTTTTTGCGTTTAACTTAACGGGGTCTTCTCCTCAAAAGGGTGAGAGTGGTTAGAGTATTTGTGTGCTTGGGCGCCACTTATTTAGTGGGAAAGTGGAAGGGGAAAATATTATCCTAGAGGCTCTACATAGGTTGCTCATTTTGTGGGATAATGGAGACCACAGAATTTCAATACTGACATATGGGGAATGGCCAAAGTGCCATCAGTTAGAGGGAAAACATTTATGCTTACTATCACTGATGATTGGTCTAGATACTCTAGAGTATATTTCTTGAAAAACAAATCTGAGGCTTCGGCTTATTTTAAAGAGTATAAAGTAGGAATGAAAAGCTTCATGAGACACCTATAAAGAGAGTGAGGAGTGATAATGGGGGGGGGGTTACACTTCTAATGAGTTTGAGGATTTTTTGAAAAAGGAAAGGGTTCAACACCAAAAGACCGTTCCAAAGAACCATGAACAAAATGGTGTAGCCAAGAGACTAAATCAGATATTTAGTGATAGTGCCCGTAGTATGTTGTCGGATAAAAAGATAAGAAAAAGTTTTGGGCAGAAGCTATGAATTGCGCTAACTATCTCAAAAATAGAGTGATTACCTCAGCGGTAAAAAGACAATTACCTTATAAAAGATGGACCGGAAGAAAACCTAATATTTTACATTTGATGGTGTTCGAAAGTCAAGTGTTTAGTTTAAACTTTGAAAAATATGATTGGAAGTTGGATGCAAAGGGAAAGCCATGATACCTACTTGGGTATGATGAAAATGTAAAGAGATATAGAGTTTATGATCTCGGAAGAGAAGACATCATTTTAGTAAAACACTTGATTGTCATGGATGAAAGAAAGTCCATAGATCCCTTTAAGTACACTAAACTGGTTAAATTTAGAATTGAATCGGAAAGTGAGTTGGATTCAGATTCTTCTAACCAAACAGTAGTTCAGCCTGACCTTGCAGAGGAAAAAAAATTGACCGACAGTGACCTTCTCTTGGAGTCACAACTTCCGATTCAAACCGAGGAAGAAAACGAGGAAAGACCGGAAATAGATGATGAACAACCGGAGATGTACTCCACGGATAGGGGAGAAGATGAAGTCGTTCAGAGAAATCCACGATTACCCTCTATTCCAGCATAGGAGTTTGAAGGAGGAAGGAGGAGCAGCAAAAGACTTGAAGAGAGACAAGTGCACAACAAGGTAACTAAGCTGTCACATTTGAGCGAACCCCATACTTACTCGGAAGCAATTAATAGTCTGGAACGTAGTTGATCAATGACACCTATTAATGATGAGATGGCTTCCATTACGGAAGCTAACACATGAGAGCTGGTGGATTGTCCTCCAGATAGAAAGCCGATAGGATGCAAGTGGGTATTTAAGTTGAAACCCAACCCGGATAATACTGTCGAGCGATACAAGGCCAAATTAGTGGCAAAGGGATTCACACATAAGGAGGGAGTCGATCTTGAGGAGACATTCGCTCCAGTTGTTAGATTTCCCTACGTCCACATTCAACTTAGTCTAGCGGCAACAAAAGACAGAGAAGTGCACCAGATGGACATCAAAACCGCTTTTTTACACCAAAATTAAAAGAAGAGATCTGCATGCGACAGCCGGAAGGATTTGTGGAGAAACGAGAAGAAACTAAGGTGTGCAGATTGATCAAGTCTCTTTATACTCTAAAGCAAGCTCCACGCCAATGAAACAAGAACCTGGACGAGTTTTTTACGAGTTAGAGATATATCCGAATCAGTTTGATCATTCAATATATCTATTTGAGGACGAGGAAGGTATAATTTTCATTGCCATCTATAGTGATGATTTGCTTATTTTGAGTAAATCAATGAAAAAAATTAATGGATTGAAAAAGGATCTAAAGAGTAGATTTGAAATGAAGGACTTGGGAGAGGCAAAGTACATTTTGGGAATTCGGATGGAAAGGGATAGAGAGAAGAGAACAATTAGGCTAACTCAAAATGAAGGAATATGAAATATGCTTAAAAATTTTCAAATAGATAAAGCAATTAGTTATATGAAGGGAAATCAAAGGAGCTCAGAAATGGGAGTCTTGATCTTGGATAATGAATTAGGACAAGAGGAAAACGAGTTTATGCACACTATTGCGTGTAGACAAATTGTCGGTAGTTTGATCTTTTTTACGAACTGCACTCGTCCTGATATAGCAATAGCTGTAGGGATATTAAGTAGGAGTTTGAATGACCCTAGGAAGAAATATTTGGAAGCGGCCAAAAGGGTCATGCGAAACTTGATAGGAACGAAAGATCTGTGGTTGCATTTGGGAGGGGATAATAGTGACATCACCACTTGGAGCGATGCCAGTTATGGGGATGCTCCGATAAGGAGGTGTACTTTTGGGTATGTGTAGTATGTTGGGAATGGGGCTTGCTATTGGAGCACAAGCAACAAAAGGTCATTGCTCAGTCTACCATGAAGGCTGAGTATATGGCCTCTTGTTCGGCTTTGAAAAAATTAATTTGGGTGAATCCTTGCTTCAATAACGTCGATATATGAAAAATGGAGTGCAAAAGATATATTATGATAATCAAGTTGCGATCACAATTCCAGCAAACCCCCAGCATCACTTTAAAGCAAAGCATATGGATATTCCTTTGAGCTTTGTTAGAGAGGAGGTTGAGAATAAAATAATTAGTTTGGAGTACAGAGTGGATCGAAAAATGGTAGCATATATGATGACTAAGCCGGTTTTAACTCCCAAATTGATATTTTATTGGGAGAAGTGTGGATTAAAGCTAAAGATAGACTAGAAAATAAGGGGAGTGTTGAAAAATGGTATTTGATATTCACTCTTGTGGTTTATAAGCTGACTAAAGTCCTCATACTTGTCATAGGCACTGAGGACTAGCAAGCAGCCATGGCTGTCTCAGGCAGAGAATGAGACACGCATAGGGAGTAGGAGACATAGCCCTTTGCAAAATATGGGGCCAAAGATAAGATTAGAACCTACGACCTCTCGGATAATTGCCGTACGGTGTAGGCGTTCTGTTAAATAATTAGAATTATAAAGTATTTTCTAGGTCTTTTTAGCTTAGTGGAAATAGAAAAGAAAAGCATAGGCAGTCTACCTCCACCTCACCTCTTTATCCCTTATACTTGTCGTAGTCACTGAATGAGAGAGAGGTGTAGAAACTAATGGTTTTATTAGTATTTTCTAGGTCTGAAAAGAAATATAGAAGTCGAGGCAGTCTATCTCTAACTTCTCTCTCCAACTCTCAAACTTGTCGCAGTCACTGAGAAATTGGAGAGGAAGCTAGAGCCATGGCTACCTTGGCTATCCTGAGGTTTACGGGAATTTTATATTAGGGTTTATATATTTAATTAAAATGTATATGCCGGCGGCAGGATTTGATCCTTGAACCTGCCGGCCGGCAGATAGGAAGTAGCCGGTGGCCTTAGCCGTTTCATCTAGCGGTAGTGTTACCTAGCATATAGTTTGATAATTATTTAAACATGTATACAAGCGATAAACCATTTAACTAGAATTAATTACGGGATACATAGATCCAGTAATATGTAATGTACAACTTACGGTACGGACATAAATCAGTACCGCGCATTTGTTTCGTAAATGAAACAAATACCGTGCATGTATTTATTACGGCTACGATTAAAGCCGAATTTAATCGGACGGCCGGGATTAGCGCCGAGATCGCGGAGGAAGATTTCGGCGGTTTGTGGCCATCGCCACATCGGATGACGCGTGGCAAAATTCCGTTGGATTGTGGAAACTCCGGAGATTATGACACCGAATCCGGATTTGACATGTGTCGACATTTTGGCCATGTCGTACAATATCCGTACATAAAGTACACCGGCAGCTGTACTTTTGCGTACGGAACTCAATTCTGATTGGTTCCGTACATCAGTAGATAGAGTCTGTGAGAGAGATAGGACTTAGAAAAATTAGAAGATAGGACCCTCTCTCCCAGAGAGCTTCTGTACAAAAGGTCAACTTTGACCCTCCATAACTTACTGCTCAGGGGAGCAAATTCAGAGATTCTTTTTGCTATCGACTCAGGGGAGTCTTGTCTTCACAGGGGTGAAGTTGGTCAGAGTTTTTGTCTGCCAGGGTGGCAGTTATTTTTGCTTAAACACAAAGGGGTCAGGATTATCCTAGAGGCTTCTTGGAAGCTGTCCACTCTGAGGACCTATGGAGGTCTCAGAGTTTCAGGTTATGGGCCCACCCTCTAGGGTGCCAATATTTAATGGAACTGGCTTCATATACTGGGAAAGTATGATGATAGGAGCTCTATGCGAAAAAAGGTTTTGGGGGATAGTGAGTGGACGATTGGGGCGTCCATCAAGTCTTGGAATTCCTCCAGGGTTTAAAGGAAGCAGATTCACCAGGAAAGAGGATTCACCTTCAACGGAGGAAACAAAGGAAGGAGAGGTGGTGGACAAAGGAAAGGAGAAGGAGGCGACCACACCAATAGCAACTGGTTTAGCATTCATGTCACCTATTCCGAGGAACGAGGAGAATGATACTGAAACCTGGGACTTCAACAATATGGCGGCAAAGCACTTCATCCTACGCCATCTCACTCAAGGACTTGCATGTCCTCATTTGCAGGTAGAGAGGGCATCCGATCTTTGGATGGCTCTCATAGAGATGTACCGAAGTGGTACGATTCAGCAACAACAGTTGGCTGATCAGAAAGTTAAGGAGTATGTATACAAAGGGGGAAATATGTTGGATTTTTGCAATGAGCTTGCTACACTCTTCATGGAGCTAGAGAGTGCGGGTAAAGTTTTTAGTGAAAAAGAAAAAGTTAACTGTTTACTAATGAAGTTACCTGATGAGTTCGAGAACATAGTCAACCGTGTGCAGGACTTGCCGGACTCAAGGTGGATATGGAACTCAGTGGTAGGGATGATTCTCGTTCGAGAGAATACGATTGAGATCCGAAGGGGAGGAAAGAGTGGCCAAGCCTTGGCAACAGCGACCGATTGGAGGAACAAGGATTCCCGGAAACCAGTCAGAAACTATGGGGGTAGGGAGCGGGAAAAACAGGTTGACGAGTTCGAACCAAGGGCTCCCAAAGGTTTATGTCATTTTTGTAAGAAACCTGGGCACTATATGGCAGAGTGCACCAAGCTAACCGAGCTTCGGTTAAAGGAGGGGCAGACCGGTGGTACCCCGAGAGGAAAGAAAAAGGCCCTTGTCACACAGGTACTTGAGGCGGAATCCGAGGACGAGAACGATGAGCTCCTTTTGGATGAGGAGTTGGAGGCGAAAACTGAGGTTGAAATTCCACGAAGGCAGAAATGTGCTTACGGTGGATTGAAAGGTGAAGCAGGCTGGATTATAGATTCAGGTGCCTCAATGCACATGTGTAAGGATAGACACCTGTTCACTAAGATAAGAAAGATTCCCACCGTAGAAATAGAGTACGGGGATGGGAGGATAGTCACCACTACTCTTGTAGGATCGATAGATCTGAAAGTGTTAGTTGAAGGAAAGACATCCATATTAACATTCTCCGATGTATTGTTTATTCCGGAGCTGAACAAAAACCTTATCTCTACATCAGTATTAGATGATAAGGGTTTTTTCACTAGCACTAGGGAAGGAGTCTTTACTGCTAGTTTTGAGGAGGATGTCTATTTCATTGCTGAGAAAGGTAGCCATGGGATGTTTAGGCTGATCTTAAGTAATGAAACGAAGAAACTTTATTATGCTGGTGTTCATGATATTATGATGTGGCATAAGAGGCTTGGGCATGTGAATCTAGATAAGTTAAGAGAGATGAAAAAGATGGGAGTGGTGGAAGGGATTCAGTTCAGTGAGAGTGATGATATAAGTGATTGTAGTGGGTGTGCTCAAGGTAAAGCACACAGATTACCCTTTCCAAAAACAGCCACCTACAAGGGAGAAAAACTTCTAGATCTAGTACACACAGATATTTGGGGACCGGCTAGAGTGCCCTCACCGGGGGGGAAGAGATTTATGATGACTATAACTGATGATTGGTCTCGGTATTCCCGAGTATATTTTTTGAAAAACAAGTCAGAAGCTGAGGACTGTTTTAGACAATATAAAGCATGGAGCGAAAAACTCCATGAAACTCCAATCAAGAGAGTAAGGAGTGACAATGGTGGAGAGTATACTTCTAACCAGTTTGAGGATTTTTTGAGGGAAGATGGGGTTCAACATCAAAAGACAGTGCCAGAAAATCCTGAACAGAATGGGGTAGCTGAAAGGTTAAATAAAACACTAAGTGATAGTGCTAGAAGTATGTTGTCGGATAAGAAGATAGGAAAAAGGTTTTGGGCAGAAGCAATGAACTGTGCTAATTACCTCAAAAATAGAGTTCTTACTTCAGCTATAAAAGATCAAACACCTTATGAGAGATGGACAGGCCGGAAACCAGACTTATCTCATTTAAAGGTTTTCGGCAGTCAAGTATTCAGTCTAGATACTGATCGGTCCAATTGGAAGCTAGATCCTAAAGGAAAACCGGGATACTTATTAGGATATGATGAGGATGTTAAAGGATATAGAGTTTATGATCTAAAAGGAGAAGATATAATCTTAGTAAAGCATCTAGTAGTTATGGATGAAGGAAAGTCTGTGGATCCCTTCAAATATACAAAGTCAGTAAAAATCAGATTTGAGTCAGAAAATTCTGGTGACTTTGAGCTTCCTAACTATCCAGGTTTTAGAGACGATGACATTCTTGCAGGAACAAATCAGACCGAAAAGGACTCGGCTGTGGAAACTCCAGTGACGACTCTACTCGAAGCGGAAGACGTGGTGGAAATTGATTCGGAATCAAGGGATAGGGGAGAAGCCGAGTTTGTTCGAAAGAATCCACGAGAACCATCTATTCCGGCCTCAGATTTTGAGGGAGGGAGGAGAAGTAGCAAAAGACTGCAAGAAAAACAGGTTAATAACAAGGTAACTAAACTATCTCATCAAGATGAACCTCAAACTTATCGAGAGGCGATGACTTGTCCAGAAAGAAACCGGTGGAAGACAGCCATCAATGAGGAGATGGCTTCAATCATGGCAGCCGATACTTGGGAGCTGGTGGACTGTCCACCTAACCGAAAACCAATCGGTTGTAAGTGGGTTTTCAAACTGAAACTGAACCCAGATAACACAATCGAGCGCTACAAGGCCAGATTAGTGGCAAAGGGATTTACACAAAAGGAAGGAATTGACTACGAGGAAACCTTTGCCCCGATGGTCAGATTTCCCTCCGTCCGCATACTTCTCAGTTTAGCAGCGGCGGAAGACATGGAAGTGCACCAGATGGACATCAAAACAGCCTTTTTGCATGGAGAATTAGAAGAGGAGATCTTCATGCGACAACCCGAAGGGTTTGTGGAAGAAGGAGAGGAGAGTAAGGTATGCCGGCTGATTAAATCTCTTTATGGTTTGAAACAGGCGCCCCGACAGTGGAATAAGAAGCTTGATGAGTTTCTTACCGGTCTAGGATATATTCGGATCAGCTCAGATCACTCAATCTATGTTTTCGAAGATGAGGAAGGTTTTATATTTATTGCAATTTATGTTGATGATTTGCTTGTTTTAAGTAAATCAATGGAAAAAATTAATAAACTGAAAACCGATCTTAAGGGGAGATTTGAAATGAAGGATATGGGGGAAGCAAAATATATTTTGGGAATTCAAGTAGAGAGAGACCGAAAAAGGAAAATTATAAGATTGACTCAAAAGGAAGCAATAGGAAACATGCTTGAAAAATTTCAAATGGATAAAGCTAATAGTTGCACAACTCCAATGGAATTGAAGAAGGGAAGTGAGGGGAGTGAGGAAGAAGGAGTCATAGTCTTAGACGAGGAATTATCTCCTGAAGAACAGAAGTTCATGCAGACTATTCCTTACAGGCAAGTAGTGGGAAGTCTAATCTATTTTATGAATTGTACCCGGCCGGATTTAGCTGCAGCTGTAGGAGTGCTGAGTAGAAGTCTAAATGCTCCCACTAAGAAGGATTGGGAGGCAGCTAAGAGAGTCCTTAGATACTTGGTAGGAACTAGAGATCTATGGTTGCATTTGGGTGGGGAGAATACTGACATCACTACTTGGAGTGATGCCAGTTATGGTGATGCTCCGATGAGGAGATGTACTTCTGGATATGTATTATATGTGGGTGATGGGGCTTGCTGTTGGAGTAGCAAACAGCAAAAGGTTATTGCTCAGTCCACCATGGAGGCTGAGTATATGACCTCTTGCTCTGCTGTAAAAGAATTGATGTGGGTCAAGTCTTTGCTTGGTGAGCTTGGTCACCTTAAGAGTGGAGTGCAGAAAATATTTTGTGATAATCAGGCAGCAATCGCTATTTCTGCCAATCCTAAACACCATTTTAAAGCCAAACACATGGACATCAGACTCAGCTTTGTTAGAGAGAAAGTAGAAAACAAAATAATCAGTTTAGAGTACAGACCAGATAGTGAGATGGTAGCAGATATGATGACCAAACCTGTGCCTTCCCCTAAACTAATTTTTTGCAGGGAGAAGTGTGGTCTGAAATTAAAGATTGACTAGAAAATAAGGGGAGTGTAGAAACTAATGGTTTTATTAGTATTTTCTAGGTCTGAAAAGAAATATAGAAGTCGAGGCAGTCTATCTCTAACTTCTCTCTCCAACTCTCAAACTTGTCGCAGTCACTGAGAAATTGGAGAGGAAGCTAGAGCCATGGCTACCTTGGCTATCCTGAGGTTTACGGGAATTTTATATTAGGGTTTATATATTTAATTAAAATGTATATGCCGGCGGCAGGATTTGATCCTTGAACCTGCCGGCCGGCAGATAGGAAGTAGCCGGTGGCCTTAGCCGTTTCATCTAGCGGTAGTGTTACCTAGCATATAGTTTGATAATTATTTAAACATGTATACAAGCGATAAACCATTTAACTAGAATTAATTACGGGATACATAGATCCAGTAATATGTAATGTACAACTTACGGTACGGACATAAATCAGTACCGCGCATTTGTTTCGTAAATGAAACAAATACCGCGCATGTATTTATTACGGCTACGATTAAAGCCGAATTTAATCGGACGGCCGGGATTAGCGCCGAGATCGCGGAGGAAGATTTCGGCGGTTTGTGGCCATCGCCACATCGGATGACGCGTGGCAAAATTCCGTTGGATTGTGGAAACTCCGGAGATTATGACACCGAATCCGGATTTGACATGTGTCGACATTTTGGCCATGTCGTACAATATCCGTACATAAAGTACACCGGCAGCTGTACTTTTGCGTACGGAACTCAATTCTGATTGGTTCCGTACATCAGTAGATAGAGTCTGTGAGAGAGATAGGACTTAGAAAAATTAGAAGATAGGACCCTCTCTCCCAGAGAGCTTCTGTACAAAAGGTCAACTTTGACCCTCCATAACTTACTGCTCAGGGGAGCAAATTCAGAGATTCTTTTTGCTATCGACTCAGGGGAGTCTTGTCTTCACAGGGGTGAAGTTGGTCAGAGTTTTTGTCTGCCAGGGTGGCAGTTATTTTTGCTTAAACACAAAGGGGTCAGGATTATCCTAGAGGCTTCTTGGAAGCTGTCCACTCTGAGGACCTATGGAGGTCTCAGAGTTTCAAGAGGGTGGTGGAGCCATGGCTGCCTTGGCTCTTTAGGAAGTTCAGAAAAAGTGACATAAGTCACCTCTACCAACTGGTTGAGTCAGGCAGGACTCGAACCTCTGACCGGCAAGGCGAGGCATAGGCGTTAGCCTTCGTCGGTCTGTCATTGAAGTCCGTTAGAGTGCATGAGATACGATAAGTATTAAAATGTGTCAGAGCTCACTAATCCGATTAACGGAATCACGGATAAGTCATATAGAAACAAAATTGAAATACAGTGCGAACGCGAAACCGCACAAAACAAGTTTACCGGACATCGATTTTCAACGGCTAACACTTAAAGCCATTTTTAATCCGACGGCGCACATCATCGCCGAGATCCCAAAATGGGCACTTTGGCGATTTTTGAGCGTAAAATGACATGGTGCCACGTGGCAAGATAACATTGGAGAGCGGGAATCTCGGAGAGCATAAGGGCAAGTCCGAAAATGACAGACGTCCACTCAATGGCCAAGTCGTACACAGGCCGTACAAAAAGTACACCGGCCACAGTACCTTTCTGCACTTTACAGTTCTGTGATTGGTTCGTACATCACTAGATAGGGTTTGTGAGAGGGGTTTAAGACTTAGGAGATTTAGGAGGTAGACGCCTCTGTCCTAATGAGCTTGTATATATTTTGGCATCTTTGCCACTTGATAATTAATCGTCTGGTTGGGGGTTTTCAGTGATTTCTTTTGAGGCGCATTCAAGGGAGTCTACACTGCACTAGGGTGCAGTTAGATTGCTTGTTTGCCTACTTAGGTATCTGTGATCCTAGTTGAAGAGGGGTTAGCCAAAAAGTATCTAGAGGCTTCCTCAATTCTGTAGTCCAGTGGGGGACACAGAATTGCAGGTTATGGGCCCACCCTCTAGGGTGCCCATCTTCAATGGATCTAGGTTCATTTATTGGGAAGCCATGATGGTAGGGTCTTTGTATGAAAAACGATACTGGGGTATCGTGAGTGGACAAGTGAAATGTCCATCTCAAGGAATTCCTCCACAGTTCAGTGGAGTGAGGTTTTCTGCATCAGTATCTGCTCCAACAGAGGAGGCAGACTGCGGGGACAGCAGTGTGTCCGAAAAGTGGAAAGGGAAGGAGACACCTCTTACTCCCATCGCCACAACACCCGAAGGGGTGGCCGTGAAGACCGAAGAAAATGATATTCAAAAATGGGAGTACACAAACATGGCTGCCATGCAGTTCATTCTGAGACATCTTACTCAAGCTTTGGCAACCTCCCATCTCCACATCTTTAAGGCCAAGGAGCTGTGAGAGACCTTAGTGGAGATCTATAGAGCAGGTACCATTCATGAGCTCCAGTTGGCCGAGCAACGGTTAGGAGAGTATACTTACAAATGGGTAAAATTGCTAGACTATTGTAATGACCTCTCTTGTTTGTATATGGAGATAGAGAGTGATGAGTGGACCGGTACAATGAAGATGAAAGTCAACACTCTTATCATGAAGCTGCCTAATGAGTGTGAGAACATAATGTACCGATTGTAGGAAATGGATGACAGTTTGTGGAAGTGGAACACAGTGGTCCGAATGATACTTGTGCATGAGAACACTATCAAAATTCGGAGAGGAGGAAAGAGCGTTAAAGCTCTAGCTGCCGGAACGGACCTGTAGGTGAAGGATTCGAGGAAGCCATACGGCAACTTCAAGGGAGAGAAAGATCACACTGGAGGACCGAGGCCTCCGAAGAGCCTTTGTCATTTCTATAAAAAGTCGGGACACTTCATAGCTGATTGCACCAAGCTGTCAGAGCTGAGACTTCAAGAAAACCATGGAGGAGGTTCTTCTTGGGGAAAGAAGAAGGCACTTGTGGTCACACAAGTGAAAGGGGAGACCGAGGAGGATGAATCCTCTGAGGAAGAGGATAGAGAGCTTCTCCTTGACGAAAACTTGGAGGAGAAAGAGATTCCTCGAAAACAAAAGTGTGCCCTCAGAGTTATTCGAGAACCTCCACATGAAGGATGGATCATCGATTTAGGTGCATCCATGCATATGTGTCGTACCAGGCACATTTTTACCAAGCTAAGAAAGATCCCCATTCTAGAGATAGAGTATGGGGATGGGAGAGTAGTTACTACAGATCTAGTTGGATCGGTAGATCTTAAAGTCTTAGTAAAGAGTAAGACTTCCATGCTCACTTTCTCATATGTACTTTATATCCCTGAGTTGAGAAAAAAATCTTGTCTCTACTTCTGTATTAGATGATAAGGGGTTTAATACCTTCACTAGAAAGGGAGTCTTTACAGCTAAGTATGGGGATGAAGTCTATTTCACAGCAGATAAGGGTAGCCAAGGAATGTTTAGGCTTAACCTGAGTAATGAAAAGAAAAATACTTATTATGTTGGTGTCCCAAACTTGATGATCTGGCATAAGCGATTGGGGCATGTGCACTTTGATATGCTGAGGGAAATAAAGAAGCTTGTTGTAGTAGAGGGCATTTAGTTTAGGGAAAATGAAATGGTGGATGATTGTAGTGGCTGTGCCAAAGGCAAGGCTTACGGACTTCCATTTCCCATAACTGCCACATACAAAGGTGAGAAAGTACTAGATCTGGTCCACACAGATATCTAGGGACCAGCAAAAGTACCTTCTGTAGGAGGTAAGAGGTTCATGATGACAATTACTGATGACTGGTCCAGATACTGTAGAGTCTACTTTCTAAAAACAAAGTCTGAAGCACCTACTTACTTCAAAGAATATAAAGCCTGTTGTGAGAAGTTGCACGTAACCCCCATTAAAAGAATAAGGAGTGACAATGGGGGAGAATATACCACTAACCAGTTTGAGGAATATTTGAGGGTGGAGGGAGTTCAGCATCAAAAAAAAAAAGGTAACTTATAATCCAGAACAAAATGGGGTAGTTGAGAGGTTGAACTAAACTGTAGGAGATAGTGTATGCAGTATGTTGGCCGACAAAAGGATAGGAAAAAGGTTTTGGGCTGAGGCAAAGAACTCTGCTAACTACATCAAGAATAGAGTCCTTACCTCAGGTGTGAAAGGAATGACACCTTATGAGAGATGGGTTGGAAGAAAACCAAATATTTCGCATCAAAAAGTATTTGGCAGTCAAGTTTACAGTCTTGACATAGATAGGAAAAACTGGAAATTAGATGCTAAAGGGAAATCGGGATATTTTCTGGGATATGATGAGGATATAAAGGGATATAGAGTCTATGATTTAGCTAAACAAGATATCATTATGGTAAAACATCTAGTTTTCATAGATGAAGGGAAGTCATTTGACCCTTTCAAATACGTCAAGAAGATAAAAATCAGGTTTGAGTCCGAGAGTGAGGAAGACTCGGATCTTCGAAGAAGAGACATGAGTGAAAAAATGGTTGCAAATTCAGTGGAGATCAACAACGAAGAAGATAAGCCGGAATCTTCCCATATCCCTATACACTCCGAGGAGACAAAAGAGGAGGAGACGGAACTGGCTTCCATGGATAGGAGAACTGATGAGACAGTGAGGAGGAACCCGAGACTTCCCTCCATCCCAGCTTCGGACTTTGATTGAGGACGAAGAAGTAGCAAACAGCTACAGGAAAGACAAACCGCTCACAAGGTAGCTAGGTTGTCTCACCCGAATGAGCCTCAGTCATATTCAGAGGTAATGGACAGTCCGGAGAAGGATAGATGGGTTAGAGCCATAAATGATGAAATGGCTTCCATCATGGAAGCAAACACTTGGGAACTGGTGGACTGTCCTCCGAACATAACACCAATCGGATGCAAATGGGTGTTTGAATTGAAACTGAACCCAGATAACATTATTGAAAGATATAAGGCTCGGTTGGTAGCAAAGGGGTTCACTCAAAAGGAAGGGATAGACTATGAAGAGACCTTTGCTCTTGTGGTACAGTTCCCATCAGTAAGGATTCTCCTTAGTCTAGCGGCAGCGGAAAACATGGAAATACACTAGATGGATATTAAGACCGCCTTCCTCAATGGTGAACTAGAGGAAGAAATCTTCACGCGGCAACCAAAAGGATTTGTAGAGGAAGGTGAGGAGAACAAAGTGTGCAAACTTATAAAGTCCTTATATGGACTTAAGCAAGCTCCCAAGCAATGGAATAAGAAACTATATGAGTTTCTTACCAACCTGCGATATATCCGGATCATATCTGACCATTCTATTTATATGTTTGAGGATGAGAATGGTGTTATTTTTATTTCAATTTACATGGATGACTTGCTGGTGTTAAGTAAATCTATGGAAAATATCTATAAGTTGAAGAAAGATCTTAGAAGCAGGTTTGATATGAAATATCTAGGAGAGCCAAGGTACATCTTGGGGATACAAATGGAAAGAGATAAGGGAAAAAAGATTATCAGACTTACTCAAAAAGAAGCTATATGGAATATGCTCGAGAAATTCCAAATGGAAAAGGCGAACAGCTATACCACTCCCATGGACTTGAAGAAAAAAAGTGATGGAAGTGTAGAAGAAATAGTGATAATCTTAGAGGATCAGATGAGTCCCGAAGAAAGACACTTTATGAAGTATATTCCTTACAGGCAGGTTGTAGGAATTCTAATCTACTTTATAAATTACACTAGGCCGGACATAACAGCAGCAGTTGGAGTTCTCAGTAGGAGTCTTAATGATCCTAGAAAAAGAGACTGGGAGGCAGCAAAGAGAGTCATGAGATATCTGGTGGGTACAAGTGAATTATGGTTGCATTTGGGAGGGGAGCACACTGACATCACCACTTGGAGTGATGCCAGTTATGGGGATGCACCTGTGAGAAGATAAACTTCTGGGTATGTATTGTATGTGGGGGAAGGTGTTTGCTGTTGGAGTTGCAAGCAACAAAAGGTGGTTGCTCCGTCCACTATAGAGGCTGAGTACATGGCCTCTTGTTGTGCTGTGAAAGAATTAATGTGGGTAAAGTTTTTGCTGCAAGAATTGGGGTACTTGAAGAAAGGGGTGCACAAAGTTTTTTGTGATAATCAGGCTGCAATTGCAATTGCAACCAACCCAAAATATCATTTCAAAGCTAAACACATGGACATAATGTTGAGTTTTGTGAGGGAAAAAGTTGAAAAACAAAATTGTTAATCTTGTGTATAAACCAGATGGAGAAATGATTGTTGATATGATGACAAAACCTATGCTCTCACCCAAATTGAAATATTGTACAGAGAAGTGTGGACTAAAAGAAAAGCTTAAGTTATATTAGAAAATAAAACGAGTGTTGAATTATTAGAATTATAAAGTATTTTCTAAGTGTGAATAGCTTAGTGGAAATAGAAAAGAAAAGCATAGGCAATCTCCATCCACCTGACCTCTCTATCCCCTATACTTGTCGTAGTCACTGAAGTAGAGAGAGGGTGGTGGAGCCATGGCTGCCTTGGCTCCTTAGGCAGTTCAGAAGAAGTGACATAAGTCACTTTTACCAAAAGGTTGAGTCCGGCAAGACTCGAACCTCCGACCGGCAGGGCGAGGCATAGCCGTCAGCCTTAGCCGGTTTGTCATTGATATCCGTTAGAGTGCATGAGATACAAAAAGTATTTTAATGTGTTAGAGCTCACTAATCCGATTATTAGAATTACGGACAAGTCACATAGAAACAAAATTGAAATACAGTGCGAACGCGAAACCGCACAAAACAAATTTATCGGACATCGATTTTCAACGGCTAACACTTAAAGCCATTTTTGATTCGACGGCGCGCATCATCGTCGAGATCCCAGAATGGATGCTTTAGCATTTCGGGCATAAAATGACATGGTGCCACGTGGCAAGATAACACTGAAGAACGGGAATCCCGGAGAGCAAAAGGGCAAGTCCGGAAATGACAGACGTCCACTCAATGGCCAAATCGTACACAGGCCGTACATAAAGTACACCGGCCACAATACCTTTCTGTACTTTACAGTTCTCTGATTGGTTCGTACATCAGTAGATAGGGGTTGTGAGAGGGGTTTAGGACTTAGGCGATTTAGGAGGTAGACGCCTCTCTTCCAATGAGCTTGTATATATTTTGGCATCTTTGCCACTTGATAAAATCGCCTGCTTTGTATATATTTTGGAATCTTTACCACTTGATAATTAATCGCCTGGTTGGGCGTTTTCAGCGATTTCTTTTGCTGCGTACTCAGGGGAGTCTAGACTGCACAGGGGTGCTGTCCGATTGCTTGTTTGCCTACTTGGGTATGTGTGATCCAGCTGAAGAGGGGTTAGTCAAAAACTATCTAGAGGCTTATTGTATTCTGTAGTCCAATGGGGGACACAGAAATGCACGTTCACCTTATCCGATTAGGTCTTGGTGAATTGATGCACATATTGAGTTTGGTTTGTATCTAACATAAAACACGGCGACATACTCCATTTAACATATTACGAGACGAAGTTAACATAGAACATGTAGGACCGCACGAAATAAGGTACCGCACAAAATAAATGAAACAACATCAAATTTCAATGGACGAAATTAAATGTTCGTGATCGACGGCTCAAAGAGGAGCTAAAATTACGGAGAAGATATTTGGAGGTTTGGAAGCAATTGCCGGTAGACAACACGTGGTAAGCTAAGATTGGACAGCGGATATTACGCAGGGAGCAATTACGCCTCAAGAACTGACACGCATCAGCGGAGTGGCCATGCCGTTCTATTGCTATACAAGAAGTACAGCGTTACCGATACCTTCTTATACCTTACACTCTTTTGATAGGCTAAGTGAAACTGTGAGACCTCCATAAGTCCTCAGAGTGGACAACTTCCAAGAAGCCTCTAGGATAACCCTGACCCCTTTGTGTTTCAGCAAAATAACTCCCACCCTGGCAACCAAAAACTTTGACTAACTTTACCCTTGTGAAGACAAGACTCCCTTGAGTCGATAGCAAAAAGAATCTCTGAATTTTCTCCCCTGAGCAGTAAGTTATGGAGGGTCAAAGTTGACCTTTTGTACTGAAGCTCTCTAGAAGAGAGGGTCCTATCTTCTAATTTTTCTAAGTCCTATCTCTCTCACAGACTCTATCTACTGATGTACGGAGCCAATCAGATTTCAGTTTCGTACACAAAAGTACAACTGCCGGTGTACTTTATGTACGTCCATTGTACGACATGGCCTAAATGTCGACACGTAGTATAACCGGATTCGCTCCCTTAATCCTCGGTGATGCCGCGATCCAATGTCATTCCGCCACGTGTCATCCGATGTGGCGATGACCACAAACCGCCGAAATCCTCTTCCGCGATCTCGGCGTTAATTTCGGCCGTCCGATTAAATTCACATTTAATCGTAGCCGTAATAAATACATGCTCGGTATTGGTTTTTTATCCGTACCGAAATCCGTACTTTTACATTTATTGGATATATGTCTTCCGTAATCAGTTATAGTTAAATGAACTTTTCTACGTATAAATGTTTAAATAATTATCAAACCCTATAATACGTAACACTACTTCTAGACTTAACGGCTAAGGCTACCGGCTACCGGTTGTCTGCCGGCCGGTAGGTACCAGGATCAAATCCTTTGGCCAGCACATATCTTTTAGTAAATTAAACCCCTAACTAAAATATATTTTCTCGTAAAGCTCTGGATAGCCTAGGTAGCCATGGCTCTAGCTCCCTCTCCAATTTCTCAGTGACTGCGACAAGTTTGAGAGTTGGAGAGAGAAGTTAGAGGTAGACTGCCTCGGCTTCTTTCTTATTTCTATTCAGACCTAGAAAATACTTTAAAAGATTATTAATTTCTACACTCCCGTTATTTTCTAGTCAATCTTTAATTTCAGACCACACTTTTCCCTGCAGATAATTACCTTAGGGGAAGGCACAGGTTTGGTCATCATATCTGCTACCATCTCACTATCTGGTCGATACTCTAAGCTGATTATTTTGTTTTCTACTTTCTCTCTAACAAAGCTGAGTCTAATATCCATGTGTTTAGCTTTAAAATGATGTTTAGGATTGGCAAAAATAGCGATTGCTGCCTGATTATCACAAAATATTTTCTGCACACCACTCTTAAGGTGACCAAGCTCACCAAGCAAAGACTTGATCCACATCAATTCTTTTACAACAGAGTAAGAGGCCATATACTCAGCCTCCATGGTGGACTGAGCAATAACTTTTTGTTGTTTGCTACTCCAACTGCAAGCTCCATCACCCAAATATAATACATATCCAGAAGTGCATCTCCTCATCGGAGCATCACCATAACTGGCATCACTCCAAGTAGTGATGTCAGTATTCTCCCCACCCAAATGCAACCATAGATCCCTATTTCCTATCAAATATCTAAGAACTCTCTTAGCTACCTCCAAATCCCTCTTAGTGGGAGCATTTAAACTTCTACTCAGCACTCCTACAGCTGCAGCTAAATCTGACCGGGTACAATTCATAAAATAGATTAGACTTCCCACTACTTGCCTGTAAGGAATAGTCTGTATGAACTTGTGTTCTTCAAGAGATAATTCCTCGTCTAAGACTATGACTCCTTCTTCCTCACTCCCCTCACTTCCCTTCTTCAACTCCATTGGAGTTGTACAACTATTAGCTTTATCCATTTGAAATTTTTCAAGCAAGTTCCCTATTGCTTCCTTTTGAGTCAATCTTATAATTTTTCTTTTTTGGTCTCTCTCTACTTGAATTCCCAAAATATATTTTGCTTCCCCCATATCCTTCACTTCAAATCTCCCCTTAAGATCAGTTTTCAGTTTATTAATTTTTTCCATTGATTTACTTAAGACAAGCAAATCATCAACATAAATTGCAATAAATATAAAACCTTCCTCATCTTCGAAAACATAGATTGAGTGATTTGAGCTGATTCGGATATATCCCAGACCGGTAAGAAACTCATCAAGCTTCTTATTCCACTGTCGAGGCGCATGTTTCAAACCATAAAGAGATTTAATCAGCCTGCATACCTTACTCTCCTCTCCTTCCTCCACAAACCCTTCGGGTTGTCGCATGAAGATCTCCTCTTCCAATTCTCCATGCAAAAAGGTTGTCTTGATGTCCATCTGGTGCACTTCCATGTCTTCCGCTGCTGCCAGACTGAGAATTATGCGGACGGAGGGAAATGTGACCACCGGGGCAAAGGTTTCCTCGTAGTCAATTCCCTTTTTTTGTGTAAATCCCTTTGCCACTAATCGGGGCCTTGTAGCGCTCGATTGTGTTATCTGGGTTCAGTTTTAATTTGAAAACCCATTTACAACCGATTGGTTTTTGGTTAGGTGGACAATCCACCAGCTCCCAAGTATCGGCTGCCATAATTGAGGCCATCTCCTCATTGATGGCTGTCTTCCACCGGTTTCTTTCTGGACAAGTCATCTCCTCTCCATAAGTTTGAGGTTCATTTTGATGAGATAGTTTAGTTACCTTGTTATTAACCTGTTTTTCTTGCAGTATTTTGCTACTTCTCCTTCCCCCCTCAAAATCTGAGGCTGAAATAGATGGTTCTCGTGGATTCTTACGAACAAACTCGGCTTCTCCCCTATCCCTTAATTTCGAATCAATTTCCACCACGTCTTCCGTTTCGGGTAGAGTTGTCACTGGAGTTTCCACAGCCGAGTCCTTTTCGGTCTGATTTGTATCTGCAAGAATGTCATCTTCTCTAAAACTTGGATACTTAGGGAGCTCAAAGTCATCGGAATTTTCTGACTCAAATCTGATTTTTATTGACTTTGTATATTTGAAGGGATCCACAGACTTTCCTTCATCCATAACTACTAGATGCTTTACTAAGATTATATCTTCCGTTTTTAGATCATAAACTCTATATCCTTTAACATCCTCATCATATCCTTATAAGTATCCCGGTTTTCCTTTAGGATCTAGCTTCCAATTAGACCGATCTGTATCTAGACTGAATACTTGACTGCCGAAAACCTTTAAGTGAGATAAGTCTGGTTTCCGGCCTGTCCATCTCTCATAAGGTGTTTGATCTTTTATAGTTGAATTAAGAACTCTATTTTTGAGGTTATTAGCATAGTTCATTGCTTCTGCCCAAAACCTTTTTCCTATCGTCTTATCTGACAACATACTTCTAGCACAATCACTTAGTGTTCTATTTAACCTTTCAGCAACCCCATTTTGTTCCGGATTTTCTGGAACTGTCTTTTGGTGTTGGACCCCATCTTCCCTCAGAAAATCCTGAAACTGGTTAGAAGTATACTCTCCACCATTGTCACTCCTTATTCTCTTGATTGGAGTTTCATGAAGTTTTTCGCTCCATGCTTTATATTGTCTAAAACAATCCTCAGCTTCTGACTTGTTTTTCAAAAAATACACTCGGGAATACCGAGACCAATCATCAGTGATAGTCATCATAAATCTCTTCCCCTCCGGTGAGGGCACTTTAGCTGGTCCCCAAATATCTGTGTGTACTAGATCTAGAATTTTTTCCCCCTTATAGGTGGTTGTTTTAGGAAAGGGTAATCTGTGTGTTTTACCTTGAGCACATCCACTAAAATCACTTATATTATCATTCTCACTAAACTTAATCCCTTCCACCACTCCCATCTTTTTCATCTGTCTTAACTTGTCTAGATTCACATGCCCAAGCCTCTTATGCCACATCATAATATCATGAACACCAGCATAATAAAGTTTCTTCTTTTCTTACTTAAAACCAAACTAAACATCCCAAGGCTACCTTTCTCAGCAATGAAATAGACATCCTCCTCAAAACTAGCAGTAAAGACTCCTTCCCTAGTGCTAGTAAAAAAACCCTTATCATCTAATACGGATGTAGAGATGAGGTTTTTGTTCAGCTCCGGAATAAACAATACATCGGAGAATGTTAATATGGATGTCTTTCCTTCTACTAACACTTTCAAATCTACCGATCTTACAAGAGTATTGGTGACTATCCTCCCATCCCCGTACTATATCTCTACGGTGGGAATATTTCTTATCTTAGTGAACCGGTGCCTATCCTTACACATGTGCATGGAGGCACCTGAATCTACAATCCAACCTACTTCACCTTTCAATCCACCGTAAGCACATTTCTGCCTTCGTGGTATTTCGACCTTGTTTTTCGCCTCCAACTCCTCATCTAAAAGGAGCTCATCGTCCTCGTCCTCAGATTCCGCCTCATGTACCTGTGTCAAAAGGGTCTTTTTCTTTCCTCTTGGGGTACCACCGGTCTGCCCCTCCTTTAACCGAAGCTCGGTTAGCTTAATGCACTCTGCCATATAGTGCCCAGGTTTCTTACAAAAATGACATAAACCTTTGGGAGCCCTTGGTCCGATCTCGTCGGTCTGATTTTTCTGCTCCCTCCCCCCATAGTTTCGGACCGGTTTCCGGGAATCCTTGTTCCTCCAATCGGTCGCAGTTGCCTTGGCTTGGCCACTCTTTCCTCCCCTTCGGATCTCAATCGTATTCTCCCGAACGAGAATCATCCTTACCACTGAGTTCCATATCCACCTTGAGTGCGGCAAGTCCTGCACACGGTTGACTATGTTCTCGAACTCATCTGGTAACTTCATCAGTAAATAATTAACCTTTTCTTTTTCACTAAAATCTTTTCTCGCACTCTTTAGCTCCATGAAGAGTGTAGCAAGCTTATTGCAAAAATCCAACATCTTCCCCCCTTTGTATACATACTCCTTAACTTTCCGATCAGCCAATTGTTGTTGCTGAATCGTACCACTTCGGTACATCTCAATGAGAGCCATCTAAAGATCGGATGCCCTTTCTACATGCAAATGAGGACATGCAAGTCCTTGAGTGAGATGGCGTAGGATGAAGTGCTTTGCCGCCATATTGTTGAAGTTCCAGGTTTCAGTATCATTCTCCTCGTTCGTCGGAATAGGTGACATGAATGCCGAACCAGTTGTTATTGGTGTGGTCGCCTCCTTCTCCTTTCCTTTGTCCACCACCTCTCATTCTTTTGTTTCCTCCGTTGAAGGTGGATCCTCTTTTCTGGTGAATCAGCTTCCTCCAAACCCTGGAGGAATTCCAAGACTTGAGGGACGCCCCAACCGTCCACTCACTATCCCCCAAAACCTTTTTTCGCATAGAGCTCCTATCATCATACTTTCCCAGTATATGAAGCCAATTCCATTAAAGATTGATACCCTAGAGGGTGGGCCCATAACCTGAAACTCTAAGACCTCCATAAGTCCTCAGAGTGGACAACTTCCAATAAGCCTCTACGATAACCCTGACCCCTTTGTGTTTCAGCAAAAATAAATGCCACCCTGGCAGACAAAAACCTGACTAACTTCACCCATGTGAAGACAAGAATCCCTTGAGTTGATAGCAAAAATAATCTCTGAATTTGCTCCCCTGAGCAGTAAGTTATGGAGGGTCAAAGTTGACATTTTGTACAGAAGCTCTTTGGGAGAGAGGGTCTTATCTTCTAATTGTTCTAAGTCCTATCTCTCTCACAGACTCTATCTTCTGATGTACGGAGCCAATCAGATTTCAGTTTCTTACACAAAAGTACAGCTGCCGGTGTACTTTATGTACGGCCATTGTACAACATGGCCTAAATGTCGACACGTAGTATGTCCGGATTCGCTCCCTTAATCCTCGGAGATGTCGCGATCCAATGTCATTCCGCCACGTGTCATCCGATGTGGCGATGACCACAAACCGCCGAAATCCTCTTCCGCGATCTCGGCGTTAATTCTGGCCGTCCGATTAAATTCACATTTAATCGTAGCCGTAATAAATACATGCGCGGTATTCGTTTCACTAAAGAAATAAATGCGCGGTATTCGTTTCTTATCCGTACCGGAATCCGTACTTTTACATTTACTGGATATATGTCTCCCGTAATCAGTTATAGTTAAATGAACTTTTCTACGTATAAATGTTTAAATAATTATCAAACCCTATAGTATGTAACACTACTTCTAGACTTAACGGCTAGGGCTACCGGTTAACGGCTATCTGCCAACCGGTAGGTACCAGGATCAAATCCTTTGGCCGGCACATATCTTTTAGTAAATTAAACCCCTAACTAAAATATATTTTCCCGTAAACCTCTGGATAGCGTAGGTAGCCATGGCTCTAGCTCCCTCTCCAATTTCTCAGTGACTGCGACAAGTTTGAGAGTTGGAGAGAGAAGTTAGAGGTAGACTGCCTCGGCTTCTTTCTTATTTCTATTCAGACCTAGAAAATACTTTAAAAGACCATTAATTTCTACACTAAGGTACACTAGTACTAGGTTCAGATAGAGGATATTAGGACTTAGAAAAATGTAGGTAGCCGTCTCTCTCCCAGAGTGCATCTGTATTTATAGGCCACCTTTGGCCAACCATAACTTAATGCTCAGGTGAGCAATTTTGGTGATTCTTTTTGTTGCGGACTCACAGGAGTCGACGCTACACAATGGTGTAGTCGGTCAGAAATTTTGCGTGTCAGGATAGCACTTATCCATTACCAAAGTCAAAAGTGCAAATATTATCCTAGCGGCTTCATATAAGCTGGACATTATGTGGACCAATGGAGGTCACAGAATTACAAAAACTTCAATAAATTGGTGACGTCTACAAAAACGTCGACGGTTGTAGACGTCGAGGTTTTTCTGACGTTGTAGATGTTTAGGGTTTTGTGACATAGCCAAGTCATGCTACCATGTGACGTCATTGGTACGTAGATTTTTCGCCATGGCTTCCCAATTTCTTTTTGTTATCGTTTATCATTCGATATGCTATCAAACTTAGACCAAAAATATTTAATATATATATATATATATATATATATATATATATATATATATTTCATTTGATATTATTATTGTTGCATCTCATGTAAATTAGAGAAAAAGAGGAGCGGTCGAGTGAGAAAGAGGGGGAGAGACGAGGACGACTTAAACTTTTGCAAAGGACCCATGAATGAAAATGGCGGTCCGAGACCCCAAAGATTTTTTTCCGTACAAGCTCGTCATTTTCGTACGTACATGCGCGTGACGAGCAAGGAAAAAAATAGCGTTACTCTTTGTCGTTCAAAATTTTTCGAATATGTTTCACGCATGCAATATCGTTTTGTTATTCGTCAAAAGGGTATTATTTCAATTAAAATCAGGTGGCGATTTTATTCCATTTCAAGTGTGAAGTTGAGCTGGCGTGACGTGGAAGCAGGTCGCGATGATAATATCGCCAAATTGATGTATTTACAATGCGAATCGTAATTAGAGTAAAGAAAAAATTAGGGTAAAAAACGAAAAAAAACAATTAGAGTTATGAACGCTAATTTGTGTGATATAACTTTTTCGCGGAGGTAGTTTACTCAAATTTATTTAAGTACTTTATTTTGGGTTATTTGGGCAATAATTATCCGCGTTGTAACTATGAACACTAAATTACGTAGACGTACAAAATCTGTCATTCCTTATAGTTTGACGTCATTATGACGCTAGTAGTATCAGTTAATGTTCACATTGACGACGATGTTGTCGACGGACGAGAGTTATGCGAACGGCTTTTTCCGATGTGATTGATTTTTCTGTTTAGTGCGATTTCACGTGCGAGAGCAATTCTACTAAATCATTGGTTTTACCTTTTTACTTACAAAAGTACAATTTTGCACGGTCGGACGTCGTCCGTACTCCACACTATCTAAAACGAACCTATATTAGAATTTTTTACGCTAATTAAACCTTACCTTAAATAGAATAATGAAAAATTTAGAATCATTTACTCTATTTAAGGTGGTAGAGTCGAAATTTAGGGCGGTCGAATTAGCGTTATGTACTCTAATTACGATTCGCGGTGTACCTTCCAAGTTCCAAGATGACGCAAAATGTACTTCGGTTCTTGTCCATTTTTCGTACGGCATAAGATTTTCTCGTTGCAAGTACCGGTTTCTGTGAAAACGACGGAAAATAACCCTTACTTGAACACATGGGCACGCACCATAAGACGCCAAATTGCCTTACAAAAGAAGCCAAGATTGGAGTACTTTTAACGTTTAGAGTTGACGTAAATTTGTACTGTGGTGATTAACAATTTATCGTACGGCTGAAGATTTTATCGTTGCCGATTGAATTCTGGGCAAAAACGACAGTGAAAGCCGACACTTTGACGCACAAGCACATACCCTAAATATTTTGTCGTTTTTCTGTACGATCTTTTGTCACTTACTTTGTCAGTGATAATTAGGCCGGAAATAGCGCTGACCTCACTGTGCGTTAGTTCTGCCGCGTGTGAAATTATACGACCGTGTGATCTAATAATGGACGGCGAAAAATATATTACACATAAAAAATATTTTTTTTGTACCGTTGAACCATTTTCTTTTTTCTTGTATGGGCTATAGGCAAATAGCAAGAAAACAACCTTTTTCTTTGCGATGGAAATACCATCTGGATGCAAAAAGGGATAAAACAGAAAAAGACATTTGGAGACGACAAAAATCAAAGATTAAAATGAAACGCGACGCCCAACTGAAATAGGTGACCACCAAACCAAAGATGACTAAGCCACAAAGTGACAAAAAAAACCTACAGAAGAAAAAATCCCGCGCCAACCCTAAAAGAGATGAATTTGTTAACGGTACAGTACCATGAATATTTGTCTTTTAGCTAGTTTGTACAGACCCCACCGTAAAGGTACAGATAACGCCAGATTCTGCTCGACTGAAGATTCTGAGACAACTGCTCAGTTGCGTGTCAGAATTCGTACGCTAATCATTATTTAGATTATGTGATTTTCTAGGTTGGGACATCGTAAAAGACTAAAAGTACAGCCTTCAGGTAGATTTTTGACGTGGTTATTGAGATTCGTTTTGATAGAGTGTATTAATTCTAATTTTTACAGCTACACCGTGAATCGCTATTAGCGTAGAAGTTTTTTTAGCGTATAGGAATAATTACCGTTACTAACGCTAATTGGGAATTTGGAAATTTTCAAAGAAATCATTTACTCTAATTAGGAATTAGGGTTTCTTTTAAATAGTATCGATAACTCTATTTGAGAATTTGAGAAAAATTCGGGGGATTCGAATTAGCGTTCAATACGCTAATAACGATTCAAGGTGTAGCTCTGTACGGTTTTGGCGTACCAATATCTACAAACAGGCTAAACGACAAAGTATTTGATGAAATATCCATGGTTTTATAGAGATTACCCTTCCGTGGTCAGTCCCATGCTGAATTGCAAAAACATCTAAAATGACTCCTAAAAAAGTCGGTGGTGCATTTTTAATCGTCGGTTTACAGATAGACCCGTGCATAATTTTGAAATTTGTTTGCTCGATTCGCACGTGTAAATCGAGGGGTTATTCCATGGAATTTTGAAGTAACCGCCTCCAATTCTTAGCTCGTATGAGAGACCGACCTGATTGGTCCATGTCGTGTTGCCCAATCCATGCTGGAATCTTCGTTACTATTCCCGGTACAACCGGGTGAGGAGAACTCGTCGTATCTCCCTTGAAAACAAAACTGCTGATGTCGAACTGACACCACGAGAAAGGAGTTGTAGGCTTCACACGTCACATTATCTGTCCCTTTTGGAAACTTTTTGTTTTCACTTTTTTTGTCTCTAGCGTGATTCGGTGGCTGCTTGGAAAATATTTTCGGCGTTGTACTCTTTCACATGAAACGGATGCAAAGCGTTGCAAGATATTAGCTATTCGCTATTTCGCTTACTCCGTGGTCGGTCGGGTCCAGTACGGCTATTGACCATCATTTTTCCGGCACAAACGACAAACTGTTTTCGGCTTTTCATGCTTTTGTTGACCAGTCGTAGATTTGTATGCACAAATCAGAAATCTCCATGTGGCAAAGTACAGTACTACTAATTAGGTAGGAGACTTCAATTCTTAGTCCTCCCACTTGCAATCAAATCTAGCCACGTGTTTGATGCGCATCTATGCCATCTCATCGCACATGCTTCCATTCAAGTTTTCACCATCTTACTTCAGGGTAGATTCAGTCCGTACGCTCCTACCCTACCTCCAAATTTAGGTTTAAAAAAGTTAATAGTAGAAGAAGTGTCCGTACATCTGTAAAAAATAACTGTCGTTTCTACTTCTCAACTGTGTTAAACGACACCACCCGTCGTTATTAAAGTTAATAACGTTAATTCGCGACTTTTTCTGGCCAAAAATCACCAAAGAGTGTTAGCAACACTATTTAAGAACAGGGACTAAAATCTTCCAGGTCTTTCCGCACTAAACTAGTATTATTAACTCTAATTTCTAGTGTTGTGTATTGGTAAAAAATTATCGCGATAACACCGTTACCGATAGTTATCGGTTATCGAACGCTCAGAGTTACCGATACATTTGTACTTCTGTACTTTCTGTCTGGAGTACACGTGGCAGGTTTCCATTGGATCCCAAGGAAGAAAGGGACAAAGCCATGGCGTCGGATGTGAAAGGTACATCGTTTTAACTGGAATTGTACTAAAACCGTACATATCTTATGCCGGCTACTGTACTTTCGGCTTGTACAAATGATCTGATTGGTAGGCACCTCAGTAGATAGGGGTTGTGAGTAGGGCGCATCGGGGGAATAACACGTACAGTTGAGTGAACTGGCCGTACATTTATCTGTACGGTCCGTACATATATCTCTGTACTGATATATCGATTATCGGCTACCCGAAAAAAGGCCCATATCGGTTATCGGCAAATCCTTACCGATACACAACACTACTAATTTCTCGTTATCACTAATAAATCCCTAAATGTTGATAATGACGGGCAGTTTTCGCCACCCAACGTTTACTACACCGCCAATCGTTTTTAGCGTTGTGTACGCTAATTCCGTCCCGCTTTTTTTTTTTTTATTCTCCATTAGTGTAGTTCATTCTATTTTTTTCTTTATTCTATTTAGGGTTATTTTCAGTACGTTGTCTCTTAAATAGAGTGGTGTACGGTCAGTGTCAGACCGTACATAAATGAACCTTTTTAAGTTAAAAAGTACAATAAATTAGTTTTAGCAACCGCGGACGCATGAGAATGTGCGTTCTAAAAAGGAAAAAAAACCAGGTCGTAAAAAATCCCGCTCGCACATATTCGTCCGACAGCCGCGTTTCGACCGTGTGAATGTACGATTTGTGTACGATTTGTCAGATTTTGTACGGAGACCTATATTAGTGTAAGCATGTTTGCGACCGACATTTTTTTTTTCAAAGATCCAAATTACCATAACCAAACAATTAGAATGTATGATTTTTTCCAAAATTTTCAAATTCTTAAATAGCGTACACCACGGTAATTATTTTTATACGCTAAAAAAACTTACACGCTAATAACGATTGGCGGTGTACAGTACACCGCGCATCGTTATTAGTGTCAAAATTTAAATAGTGTGTAAGTAAATATACCGTCATTTAAAAAAAAAGGTTTATTCTAATTTCCGCGTTAACGCTAATTTGGGGACAGCAAAAATGGAATATTTTCCGTACGATTGTACACATTAATCTATGTAGCCGTACACAATCTTAAAAATTGTACGACGGCGCCAAATCGAGTATCCGTACCGATCAGACAATTTTACGGCGGTTAGGTGTTAACGCTATATCGCGTAACGTAACGTTTAATTTTATTTTATTTTGGTTTGACGTTTACGGAAATGGTTAACACGCCACGCCGTAGCTACATGTAACTTGGGCGTATGGCCGTAGTTCCGTTCGTCCTTATCTCGTGTATTGTAATAACGTCCTTTTTGGGTGGTTTTATTAGAGTTAAGTATGCTAATATGTGTCTTAATTGTAATAAGGGTGTTACCTCGTATGTCTTTCGGACGTCTCACGTGTATTAACGTCAACGTTGTTCCGTATTAGCGTAAACGATGACACTAAAATGAACCAAAAAGTACATACCGACCAACCAAATAATAATTCACGTCAAGTAATTGGTCGCCAGGGATTACACGTGTCGTATTTTTTATCCACGGAAACATAATGGCTTTTTTTAAGATGCATCAAAACACTCATGTCTTACCCGCTGCCTTTCCAAGAAAGATTCGTACATTCAATGAGCCGCCATGTTTTCTCACGCCATTTTCATGAAAAACGTCCATTGTCAACCACGTGCATACTCTCACGTTGAAAACTGACGTAGATTTTAAAACTTTCCCGCTCTCACCATGTCGTTTTTTAAATGGAAATATTTGACTTTCAAACAAAATATTTGATTTTAAATTTTTGAATGTTCAAATTTTTACCAAGCATTTCCCTCCTTTTTTCCACAACAGATTCCCTTCCCCTCCTATATATACTCATCGTTAACTCCAACAATGGCACTCTTTTCCTCCCTTCGCATCTACCTTCGTTGTTGAATTTTTTTTTGGTTGCTTCATATTTATTTTTCACAAGTTGCCGTGACTATCTTAAGAAAATATGTGGCCCATTACCACCTTTTTTGCGGCGAAAGCCAGAGCTCCCGCTGTATTTTTCCCACCTCCGGTTGAGGAGGAGATAGAGTGCGGCGAGAAAGAGGGGGAGGGAGAGGCAGGTGAAGGGATGGGATCACCAAATGATGACACCCTCATGGAAGGCGGTGGGTCCGATTTCGGCTCACCCCCATATTCATCTCCGGACTCACCGCCAGACTCACCGCGTGTGGACCACGGTATCAGCTCGGTGGTGAGACGCAAGCTCCAACACGTGTCGACAAAGGTTGCACGCGTTAGTGTAATCAATTGGATGATTGCGGGTTGTAATACAAACGGAAAGGAGGGTCTTATACCGAGGACTGTGAAGAAGTTTCCGGAAAAATTTACGGGCGAATATAATACAAGTAAGCAATATTAACTTTTTTTTCTTACCTTATATGACATTTATGGCTGCTTACATTGTGTTTCTCAATATAGAATTCGCTTATATTGTGGCGTTTTGTTAATCTACCTTTATGTGTTCGTTATAATTTATATTTTTTTTTCCACGCCCCCACCACATTTTCTTAATGTTGTTATGTTGGATCCTCCTGCACCGTCGTGAAACACCGACGACAGCGTCTCGTCGCTTGTGGTTCTAATATACTAATATTGTTAGCAGGCAGCCACATTGAAGCGTCGACGCGTGGATGAAGAAATAGAACTGGCGACGACAATACGTCGTCGCGACAACGATAAAAATGACAAACTACAATACCGAGCATATTTTAATTATTAGTTTTTAGTTAGTACAATAAGTATGAACCTTTGTATGGGCGACGAGGCTTTGTCTTTGTCCCGTTGTTGGAATCACGGAATCATTAAAGCGCAATATTTTTTGATTCACTTTCGTCGTCGCCATGTTGGATTATCAAAAAAAAATTAGGGACACGACAACTTTCTTTTGTCGCGTACCACGCGGTCTGTGAGTGTAATTTGCACGTCTACGCCAATCTTGGAATCTTCTAAGCAGTGAACCGCAACAACTCTTAATTTTGTTTCGTCGTCACACTGTTGGATTGATCAAATTGATTGGGGTAGCGACGACTTCATGCCGTCCAAACAACTAAATCTGTAAGTATATTTCGAACGCATATAATGCGTTAAAACCTCATGTGTTATTTTTACGTACGACCTGTCCTTTTTAAGCTCCTATATTCTCTCATCCTTTTGTGTAGCCGCCTCTTTCTCTCCTTTTTTTTGTCACGTGTGGCTAATTTACATGGAGGGCAGCAGCCAGTTGTATAGGCGACATCGTAGTGTCTTGTCGTATCGTCGTCGCTACCCTCCATTACCTCGGCGTAGTCTACGACGTCAGCCAATAGTGCAAAGGGAAGAGGTACGAAGGGATGGAGTGGGAAGAGAAAGACCCACGAGGGAAAGGCAAACACCGAGGGGGGTGGAGAGGGAAAGAGATGTCACGGAAACCGTGATAGGAGAAAGGGGTACCGCGGAGGAATTAGCGAGAGAAGGGGATTGGCCACTTCGCTACAAATCGGTTGGGTGACGCCGGAGGGGAGGGAGCGTGAAAAAGAGGTGAGAGAAGAGGTAGAGATGGAAGGATTGACACCGGTTGGGGGAGGAAGGGAAGAGCCAAAATTGGATGAGGAGGGGATTTTACCGGAGGAGGGAAGGGTGCCGCCAGAGGGGAGGGAGCGTGAAAGGGAGGTGAGAGAAGAGGTAGAGATGGAAGGATTGACACCGGTTGGGGGAGGAAGGGAAGAGTCAAATTTGGATGAGGTAGCAAAGGAGGGGATTTTACCGGTGGAAGGAAGGGAGGAAAGAGGAGAATCGGTAAATGTGATGAGGGGGGAGGCGGTAGAAAGTGAGATGATTATGGGAGAAAAAGTTCCATTACAGGAAGAGGGTGGAAAGACGGTAATGGGTGTAGACGGGGGGGAGATAGAGGCGACGGTAAAAGAGGGTGAGGGAAGTGAGGCGCGGGAAAAGGTAGAGATAAAATGTAAAAAAAAAAAGAAAAAAATAATACTTCTTGATGAAGGCGTCGGGGAGGAAAATGGTGGGGGTTTTAGGGAAGATAATTTGTTGAGTGAGGAGAGGGAGGGGAAGACAGAATTGGGAGAGGAAAGAAAGGGAAAGGAGGCGATGGTTGAAGAGGGTGGGTCGAGTGAGGATAGGGGAAGACTAGGTACAAAGAGAAGGATAATAAAAAAAAAAATAATAGGCTTTTGTGAGACCGTGGAGGAGGAAGGAGTGGGGGGAGAGGCGAACGTTGTTGATATTTGAGTATTTTCTAGGTCTGTATTAGGATAGAAAAAAAGCTGAGGCGGTCTGCCTCTAACTCCCCTATCCAAGCCCCCACACTTGTTGTAGTCACTGAAGGCTGGATAGGGAGCTAGAGTCATGGCTGCCTAGGCTCTCTAGAGAAGACAGGGGGTGAAATAGGTAGACTTACCAAAAGTATGTTGACGGACCCAGGAATTGATCCTGGTACCTGCCGTCCGTCAATCCGCATTAGCCGTTAGCTCTAGCCGTTAAGTCTAGGACACATATTACGATATAAAGGGTTTGATAAATATATAAATCGTTATATGTACATTAATCCGTTTAACGGCTAATAGATACTTAGTACATAGATACAGTTTGATTTAGTACGAAGTACGGTATGTGGACAGAACGGATACCGCGCATTTGTTTCGCTATCAAAACAAATACCGCGCATTTGTTTCGATAGCGAAACAAATACCGCGCGTCGAATTTCAGCGGCTAGGATTATAGCCAGTTTTGATCGGACGGCCACGATAGGCGCCGCGATCACGGAAAAGGCATTTTTGGCGTTTTACGGTCTTTGCCACGTCAGATGACACGTGGCGTGATAACATTGGACTACGGGAATTCCGGAGATTACAGGAACTAATCCTGATATGACACGTGTCGACATTTTGGCCATGTCGTACAATGGCCGTACATAAAGTACACCGGCACCTGTACTTTACTGTACGACACAGTAATTTGATTGGTGCCATACTTCAGTAGATAGAGTTTTAGAGAGGGAATAGGACTTAGAAAATTTTGGGTAGGCAGCTGCCTCTCCCAGAGAGCACTCTGTATAAATGGCAAACTTTTGCCAGCCATAACCATCAATTTACTTGACCATTTTCAGTGATTCTTTTTGCTGCGGACTCAGGGGAGTCCAGGCTACACAGGGCTGTAGTCGGTTACAGTTTTTTTCTACTAGGGTGGCTGCATTTATAAGGGAAAGTCAAAGTGGGTGAATGTGTCCAAATCTCATATTCTAACTTTGCATTCTGTGGTGGAACTGAGCACACAGAAAGTGTTATTTCACAGGGGTGAATCTATATTGGGATTGTGACTGTCAAGGGGTCAGTCATTTGGGTTTATATTAACTTGGAGTCGGCACTATCTAGATTAGCTTCTTTTGGATCTGCATACTCTGAGGGCCAATGGAGGTCTCAGAGTTTCAAACGTCGACAAAGGTGGGGGGATTGACGCACGAAGAAAGATAGGTAGGAAAAAGGAGATAGCAAAGGGTAAGCGTAAAGTGAAAGATGACAATGACGAATTACACATCCCCTCGTCTTCGGATAGTGACGAGAGCATCGAGGACGGTGAAGAACCGCCGGAAGACAAGCCGAAATGCGAAATTTTGGAACCAACCGATATCGTGGTGTGGAAAAACGAGGATGATCCCACTACCGAGGACGAACAAACTCCGGATAGTGAGGAAAAACAACGTGAGAAGGATTTTGATGATGACGAAGACGTGTTCGGAGCGCCTCCCACGCCGAATAGGGAGAGAGCCATTGTAATGGCTCCTCCGCATCCTCAACCTCCATACCCGGTTTAGCATCCCGATTGGTATTTTCATCCTCCCATTGGAGGGGAGGAAATGGACAGTTTCGTGCCTCGACCCGAACATTATATTTCGGTTGCCGAATGGCCGGAACACTGGAGGTATGGTGAACCCCGGCCCCTAGACCCGGAAGCGAATCCTTTTCCGCAAATTCTCGACATCCCCCCCAATGTCACCGCACATCCAACATGGTTGTTTATCTCGCTTGAGGACCGAGGCTCAACTTTTGCCCACATAAGGCAATTTGATCCGGCGGATCCCCGGTTAACGTAGGTTGTTCGTGGGGAGGACGGTTTTTGGGTGAATGTCACAGAGTTGCTACGTCATCATCATCCGTGGGATCCGCGGCTATAATACATCCTAAAATTTTGTCGAGTAACTCCCGAGGTACTTGCTCTCCGAGATGCTCGTACGACGATATTGCAAAAATGTCGCAATGTCAGAGTGCCACGCTCTCGCCTTTGGGAAATACAAAGGGTTCCACCACCGTTTAGGCCACCTTCACCTTCGAGAGGAGAGGATTTGCCTTTAATAATCGCGGCACTCACTCAACAATTAGCGGCTCAACAAGAACAAATAAGAGCGGATCGAGAGCAATTGACGAGGCTCACACGGGCATTGTCGAATAAAAAAAAACGGTAATTGGTATGTATTTCTTTCTAACTCTTACTCCATCATATCACTTCCCATGTTTCAACCACTCACTTACTTGTTTAATGTCGTCGCTGAATCTTGAAATGGCTCTAGATACTTCAACCAGCGACGACCAGCATTGGTCGCTGAATTTAGCGACGACTGCAGGCCGTCGCTGAACCAAATTTTATTTGTAATATTTTATATATTTATTTTATAATATATTTTATGAATTAGGACTTACATGTTTTTTTTTCACTTGTGGTATGTTTGACATTGCGACATCTTCAACTCGTTGTTGAATCAGCAACGACAATCTGTCGTCGCTGAATCATGAAATGTCTCCAGATACTTGAACTAGCGACGATCAGCATTGGTCGCTGAATTTAGCGACGTCTACAGGTCGTCGCAAAACCAAATTTACTACGATATATATAATTTTTTTAAAGTGAATTAGGACTGACAATTTTTTTTTCTTTTATGTTTTTTTTTTCCTTTCCTTTCGTTGCAGAATACCAAAAAGCAAGTCGGTGGTGGAAGGGCCGGGTTGCGACATTGAGAGACATACGGGCGACGAAACATACTTTGTCGTCTGCGGTATTTGGAAGAAGAAGTGTGGTGGTGACAAAGGCACTGCCAGGTAGGGGAATGAAAGAGTTTCCATGGGTAACAGTAGTGCATTCGGAGTTGGTGGAGGAGTTTTACCGCTTCAAGAAGGCGGGTATGAAAATGTCACAAACCATTGTAGGGACCATGGCTGCTCATATCATTAAACAAATGAAAAAGGAGAATGGGAGACTATTCGTCGACAATAAGGTAAGGAGATTAAAATGAAAATGACAAAGCGATGGACGCAACGGTTTTGTGAAAAACACAGTATTGTGACGAGGGCTCAAAAAGGAAAATTACAATTAAGCCCGGAGAAGGAAGAATACATCGAAAAAACAGTAGCATATCACATGGGCGAATTAAAAAGAGGATTTTTATCAAGTTAGTTTTTAGAACATTTGTATAACTCATTGCTATATGCTGTAATATATGTTACATATATATTATTCTAACTTTTTTTTTTAAGGTTATAAATGCAAATAAGCGAATGAAAATAGTTGCCCCAACCATCATATTATTTTGTGTTGTGTTTTACTTACAATTTTATGTGTTATTGTGATTATAGGTCGCTACAACGAGGATCTAGTCGAAAACATGGACGAGACCCACATGGTTGTAAATATGGATAACAAAAAGACGTTGGGTTTTCGCGGGGACGAGGTGGTCAAATACGCGGATGTTGCCGGAGGTGGAGAGTCGATGACTTTGATGGTTCGACTCACGGGCAGAGTGAACGCCCGAATTGAATCTCCCATGTTAATCTTCGCCAACAAGCTCTGTTCTTATCCAATCAAGGGCATCCACGATGACATACCAGGTGTTTTTCTTTCCATATGTGTTTTTTTCCTATTAAATATTGACGCTATTGTCTAACTTATTTTCCCTTGTACAAAAGACCCAAAATATTAAATAGGGGGTGATATGTTGTTTATATTGATTTCTCCCAAAACACTACTCGCCCTCTCTCTCCCTCCCTCACTCAATATCTTTTCCCACTTTTTTTTGTAGGAGTTTGTTACCGTACCGGGCCGAAAGGTTGGAACGACAAGACGGTCTTCCCACAATGGATCGCCGAACCGAGGTCATACCAAGGTGACCGTGATGGGCGTGGAAAGGTTATATTTGTGGACAACTGTGGCGGTCATAATATGTCCGAGGAATTAAACACCGCTTTACGTGCAAAGAGAACTACACTCCAATTTTTTCCTCCGTGTGCAACGCATTTAGTGCAACCTGCCGATTCATTTGTAATTTCTAAAATCAAAGAAGTGTGGTCAAGAAAATGGGAAGATTGGAAGATGAAGGGGGTAGAGAGCCACAAGTCGTCCTTACCTAGGGGCCAAAATTGGTCTGGTAAGTTAGTTGGACCGGGTAAAGCATTTTTCTTAAAGTTGGCACGTGATTTGATACGAGAGGTGAACGAAATGAAGGACAAAAATGGCATTGGATGGGCACGAAAGGCGATGATCCAGTGTGGATTGTCAGTAAAGGATGGCAAATGGGAGGAGAGCATGCTTACGCAAGATTTGCAACTCATAATAATGAAATGGCGAAATCATTTCGATGGCGACGAGGTGCCACCTCCATCGGCTCCCGCACGAGATTTACTCTAACTCCTTCGAGAGGCCGACATTCAAGATGATGAAGCCACTCATGACGAAGACTTAGAGGAATACAGTGATTATGAGGCACTTTTTAGAGAAGTGGTTTAATTTGGAGTGGCGGTATAATAGATTATGGGCCGTTTGCCAAATCTTTTTATTAATAGTGTGGATTTTTTTGTTATTTTTTTTTATGTTTTTTATTATAGGTTGTAACAAATACTTTTATTTTACCGCAGTATGCAAAATACATTGTATTTCTTTCTTTGACGATGAATATTATCTATCCCTCTTTCATTTTTTGTTTTCATATTGTTTATGATATCTGAATGGCCAAAAATGTGGATGAAATGTATTTGTAGTGACGATGTAAAATCGTTTCTATGTTTGGATTATCGTTCTTCCATTCAGCGACGAGATAGTCTCGTCGTTGAGTACCATAAGACCTTGTTTTAACCCAGTGTTTGTGCTGAATTGTTAAAAAAAAAATGTCATTCAGCAGTGAGGAATTCTCGTCGTTGACTGGCATAATTAAAAAAAATACCATTCAACGACAAGATAGTCTCGTCGCGACGAGACTTTGTCGTCGCTGAGTACCTAAAGACCATGTTTTAACTCACTGTTTGTGTTGAATTGTGAAAAATGAAACATGCCATTCAGCAGTGAGGCATTCTCGTCGTTGACTGGCATAATTAAAAAAAATACCATTCAGCGACGAGATAGTCTCGTCGCGACGAGACTTTGTCGTCCCTGAGTACCTAAAGACCTTGTTTTGACTAACTGTTTGTGCTGAATTGTGAAAAATGAAACATGCCATTCAACACTGAGGAATTCTCGTCGTTGACTGGCATAATTAAAAAAAAATACCATTCAGCGACGAGATAGTATCGTCGCGACGATAATTTGTCGTCGCTGAGTACCTAAAGACCTTGTTTTGACTCAGTGTTTGTGCTGAATTATGAAAAATGAAACATGCTATTCAGCACCGAGGAATTCTCATCGTTGACTGTCAGAATAAAAAAAAAACCATTCAGTGACGAGACAGTTTCGTCGCTGAGTACCATAAGGGAGAGAGAGACAGAGAAAAAATGGGAGATTGGTTGAGATAAAATAAATAATAAAATGAAAATAATATGACATATTAAAAAAAAAAAGTGAGAAAAACAATCACATGTGTGACAACGAAAATAGTCAACAATGACCACGCACTTCATCAAGTGTATCGCTTAACATTTACAAAACATGTAGAATTAAAATCACAGCACTCGTCATTGCAACAACATAAAAATGAATTACAATTTAAAAAACATGACATTAATACACTTGGAAAAAAAATCAATCCTTTTCGCCTAAGAATGACAAAGAGGTTCACCGTAAAAAACTACAATATGTACAACCAACCTATTTTTCAAAATTAAATAAAAGATTAGTCTACATGAACGAAATGTACATCGGCTATAAAAATTATCCTTTGTAACAAATGATATCCTAATAACCTCCTCTAACTCATGTAAAAATGTGTATGGAAGTACTAATATTAAATGGAGTAAAGATAACTCCATGACATTCCCACAATCCGTGCATTTGTTCCTCCATCACAATCAACTAACTGAATAAAATTCCGTGCCTAGAACAAAGAAAAAAATACAACAATGGAGTTAGTTATAAAAATGAATGACATTAATGTGTAATTTTAATGGGGGAGTAAACGGGAGAAGGAAAGAGGGGAGTAAATGGGAGAGAGAGAAAGGGAAGGAGTAACCACATGATTTTGAGTGTAGGGAAGAGGAAATGGGAGAGAAAGAGGGAGATCGAGGGTTAGAGAGTACAACAATTTCAACAAGGGAGAGAGAATGAAAGGGAGAGAATGAGAGTGGGAGAGGTGGCAGCCTAAGAGGGTGAGGGAGAGGGAGAGGGAGAGTATGAGGTAATCGATGAGAGTGCGACAAATTGTGAAGGTGAGAGGGAGAGGGAGAGGGGAAGGGAGAGGGAAAGGGAGAGGGAGAGATAGAGGCATATGGAGGGAATGAGGAGAGGGAGAGGAATAGGGGAAGGGAGATACACCGGCAGATCGAGAGGGTGAGAAGGAGAGGGTAAGGGAAAGGGAGATGGAATGTAAGAGAGTAGGGAAAGGAGAGTGAAAGAGAGAGGGAGAGGGAGAGCGGAAAGAGAGGGAAAAAGAGGGTAAAAGGGAGAGGGAGAGATAGAGGCAGATCGAAGAAGGGGAGAGGGAGAGAGAGAGTGGGAGGGAGATAATGCGGCAGATGAGGAGGGCGAGAAGGAGAGGGAGAGGGAAAGGGGGAGGGAGAGGGAGAGAGAGTGTGGAAGGGAGAGGGAAAGGGGGAGGGAGAGATAGCGGTAGACCGAGGGAGTGGGGAGAGGGAGAGGAATAGGGGAAGGGAGATAGTGCGGCAGATCGAGAGGGTGAGAAGGAGAGGGAAAGGGAGAGGGAGAGGGAATATGAGAGTAAAGAAAGGGGAGGGAAAGAGAGAGGGAGAGGGAGGGGGGAGGGAGAGGGAAAGGGAGAGGGAATGGAGATAGATCGAGAGGGAGCGAGAGAGGTGAAGGGAGAGGGCATAAATGAGAGAGAGCACATTTTAAATAACTTTCAAAATTAAAAAAGAGAGATTGGCATAGGTAGATTTGGGAAAAAAGGGAGCGTGAAAGAGGGGCGGAGGCATATATAAGTAAATGGAGGGCGCGGTAAATAGAGTGACGCGCCATAGAAGGAGCCGCCACGTGCGACCTCGAATCCATGGAAATGAAACGAAGGTGGTGACGGTATTTTCGCTTGCTTCTCGATTGACAAAATGACGACGCATCGTCAGATCCCTAAAAAAACATTAAAAAAAAATTTGATGGATGAGATTCGTTCAATAAAGGATCCATTTTTCTGTGGATTATCCGCATTTGGCGTTAAGCCGTCCCAAATATCATCCACGACAAATGTTGTTTTTTATTCTAATTATTTTTATTCATTAATTGTAATTTGTGGTCCATAGTTACTTCGACCCCTTATTAACGTATACATTAATTCTAATTTGGAGCGAAATCACCTATAAACACCATATTAGATTAAACATTTACGCTATATTTGTTCGTTGTACCGAAATAGAGTACATATTGACGCTAATCGAACAAAATACATGTTATAGTGTTTATATAAACTGAACAGCAAAAAATCACATGAATCAAGAGTACGCAGTTTTAAGACGGTTTACGTGGACGTGTTAAATACAAACAGTTCAATGCTTTAACTGTAACACCATGACTTCGCACATGCGAATATATTTTACGTTCACACTGTAGAACAGGCGATTATAGGAGATCGTGTGCGAACGAGATTTTTGGCGACGAGAGTCAACCAATTTTTTCAGCGCACGTTCATATGCATGCGTGTATAATTTAAAAATAAAATAAAATATTTTCAAGTAATAAGGTACAAATATGTACCGTCTGACATCATCCATACACCATACTAATTATACATTATTGTACTTTCGGTATTGACGCTATTTTGTACGGAACCTCAATTATAGTCAAGGAAAAATTAAAATCACGTATACTAATTGCGGAAAAAAATCAAAATTTTAAGAACCCAAATTAGTGTCGTTGACACTAATAACGATGCGCGGTGTACAGTACAATGCCAATCGTTATTAGCGTTGTGTACACTAATTCCATCCCCCTTTTTTCTTTTTTTATTCTCCATTAGTGTAGTTCATTCTATTTTTTTCTTTATTCTTTTTAGGGTTATTTTCAGTGCGTTGTCTCTTAAATAGAGTTGTGTACAGTCAGTGTCAGACCGTACATAAATGTACCTTTTTAAGTTAAAAATTACAATAAATTAGTTTTAGTAACCGCATCCGCATGAGAATGTGCGTTCTAAAAAGGAAAAAAACCAGGTCGTAAAAAATCCCGTTCCCACATATTCGTCCGACAGACGCGTTTCGACCGTGTGAATGTACGGTTTGTGTTTTATTTGTCAGATTTTGTACGGAGACCTATATTAGTGTAAGTATGTTTGTGACCGACATTTTTTTTTTCAAAGATCCAAATTACCATAATCAAACAATTAGAATGTATGATTTTTTCCAAAATTTTCAATTTCTTAAATAGCGTACACCACTGTAATTATTATTATACGCTAACCAAACTCCCACGCTAATAACGATTGGCGGTGTAGTTTCAATGCGAAAATAAAATACTACTTTAATCCGAGAGGCGAGGCATGCTGCTTTCGACTCCTTTAATCAATTTTGTCAACACTATTTCACGGTTTCTATCAAATTACTGTTACAGCTCTAATGCCAACAGGCGCCTGGCACCGTAGTATTACAGTGGGGAAGATATCACATCATCTGATGTCATACAGTTGGCCGCTATGATTTACGAATTTAAAATTATAGGTCTTCGCATGATCTTACGATGTACAAGCATGAACCGCTGCGATTTTGACACCTGTTGAGCGCATGCAGCCATGCTGTACACGGCAGCGCTACTGTTCTGTGCAGTGAGGCTCCGCCTACCAAGCGGACTCCGCGAAAATAAAGAACGTGCAGTGTTGGAAAGGCAACTCTCTAGTTTCGTATCCAATAAGTAGGCATTTCCAGAGCAAGAAAGACAAGCAACATAGGTTTGGAGGGCTACACTGCCCATCGTTTATTTAGAGTTAAAATATTTTTTGTGCAGTCAAAACCGTTTAACCCTGTGATGTTTGTTGACTTTCTTCACTATATGTTCTCCCAGTTTTCTCTCAGAAATTCAATGTCTTGATATTCTCCTTCTCTCCCTCTCCCACAACCTCTCCCTCTCCCATTCCCTCTCCCATTCCCTCTCCCATTCCCTCTCCCACTCCCTCTCCTGATGTACTAACATGAACAAAAATAAATTGACACTTCCATAACAATCATACTATGTGAACAACATTTTTTTTTTTTTGTGAAACATCCAAAGCTTTCATCTCTTGATATCCTCACACACATCATCAATATACATTGTCAATATGGCCACGACAACTTTCAATATTGACATAAAAGAGGCAAACCGTAAAATACAGTGGATCAACCGCGCACAATTATCATATTTTGCAGCGATTTAGACACAAATATGCAATCCCATTTCCCTTTTCCACCAATCAGAACTGAGAAACCAAGATTCCCTTTCTCTTTTTTCCTTTTTTTCTTTTTTTCTTTTTTTCCCTGAAACAGAAAGCTATGTTTTTTCTTTTTTTTGTGCAAATCCAACACGTTTTTTGTTCTCCGTTGCTTGAAACAGAACTCGGAAAATCTACGAGAAGGATACATGTACACGGCAGGGGCACCCAGAAGAAAAAACAAAAAAAGAAGTAAAAATAAAACTACTACTTTTTAATGGCCAGAGATTTCCCGACCATAAAATAACTTATTTTGCAGCTACTGCGTCCTTCTCTCAAGAAAAAAACAAAGTAGATTTTTAGCGTCACAACGCTATTGGTCGACAGAAACTGCATAAATTATTACAACCAGAATATCCCTTTGATTCGATCTTCTCAACCTCCATTGTACACCGCCTTATTCTTTTTGACCAAGAATATGGCTTTTGATCTATTCCTTTATGGAAACACCCGACTTAGTACGATTTTTCGGCTTCAAAATCACCGAGTTTTCCCCATTTGTGTTTCCCATATAATATTAAAATAGAAGGTCCTTCTTAGAAGGTATCCTTCTCCTCCTCTATTATACCCCCGAGCTACTGACCACTCCCGGCATGACAGGTGGCAAGTCCCAGAGCTGCCAAATCCCTCCTTCTCCCCCCGAAAATACGTCTTGTTGAGGAGGACTAGGAAGATTTAACGCAAAATCTGAACATTCCTTGACTGCATTTGGGTTTTCCTCCGAAAAGGGAGAATTTTGCATCGGATAACTAGTGTTTCTCAACCCCATTTCATAATTTAGGCGACTATCAAGTTGATTCCCACTACCTCTACCTTCTCCCTGTAAGTTTGTGACATCTGTCACAGGAAAAGGAGGGTGGAGAGTGGGACTTCCTAACCACTGCATTTCTGACATGGCGTCTAAAGCTCGAATGGGATCAGTTGCCACATCTCTTATCCAATAGGGATAAGCCGGTTCGGAGAGAGAGCGAGAGAGGGATGGATCTATTGGGACAGTAGGGTTTATACCGTGATTATCCTCACTATTTAGGAATTGGGAGGAGAGAGAGACAGAGACATGATGATGATGATGAGAATCAGGAGGGGGAGAAGGATGTGGGCTTCCCTGATTATGGAAATCTATATTTTGAAGTTCCATTGGATCGGAGGAGGAAAACAGATGAAGACTTCCAGAAGGATGCAAATCTTGTACTCTCAAATGGGAATGAGGATCCATATTTCCTCCCATAAACAGCTCTATGCCTTCCATAGCTACATGTTCTGTCCCCAGAGAAGAAGACGAAAGGTGGGACATTTCGATTGGCCGATGAAAACAGGCATGCCCCGATAACTCATCTCTTCCCAAGTTCCCCAAATTTTCAAAACTTGACTGTTCCAAAAGATCCATCCCAGATCCATAATGTGCAGAGTTTTCCTGACCCCATAGTTGCTGATTACCGAATCCTACATTTCCCGCAGAAGTCTCCATAACTTGTCTATGTTCTCCCATCGTCCCTCCGACTCCCAAACTGTCTCCCTCTCCTTCTAAAAACTTCAAAAATTCGCTAGCCCCTGCGAGACTCGACACCTGTTCTCCTCCGGGAGGAGCTCCATAGCTTTCTTGAAACTGGTTTTGGGCATCGCCTACATTTCCATGAGCCCATGGCTGTATTTCGGTTAAGCCAACATGCTGAGGTGCCAAAAAAGTTGACTCGGGAAAATTCGGTTCTGAGAAATTCGGTTCTGGAAAATTCGTTTCGGGAAAAGTTGAGTCCAAATAAGGAGTTTCTGAAGTACCGCCTTCTTGGAGGTTTTGACCTAGCGGAGATGGAGGAAGAGGGTGAGACAGAGTGGAAGGAGGAGGAGTAGGAGTAGGAGGAGGAGGAAGAGGGGCAGGACAGGGAGTAGTGGGAGGAGGAATAGCCACCCTATGATTGTGATTTCCATGGCCTCCCCACAAACCTCCAAGAGTTTCGAAGCCTCGACAAGGAAGATTAGCCAAAGCAGCTATCCCTCCTCCCCCACTTTCTTCCTCCCATCCTCCCCGCCAATCATCTTCCTCTCTTCGGCTCGAACTACACCAATGGGAAGAATGAAAATTTTCCACAGTAAATTCAGCTATTCTGTCTAAGATTGACGGTTTTTCTGAAAAACTAAACGGATTACGGCCTGTCCATCCCCATCCTCTCCGTGCTGCCTCCTCCGCTGATCTCTTACTCTTTATCCCTCCCTCTGTCATTGTCACTGTCACTGTCCTGTCTCCTCCTCCCTCTCTCCCTTCACTCCCATTTCCACTCACTCCTCCTCCTTTCCCTTCACTCCCTTTCCATTCTCCTTCGCGATTTGGATCACTAACCACTGCCACTCCTTCTCCCTCTCCCTTCCCTCCTCCTTCCTCTATGTCCCTCTTCACCATGGCCGCCCTCGAGATCGCCAGTTGGGCGTTGTTGGCCCGATAAACGGAAAGCGGTAAAACTGGCTCTCCATGAATGACAGTTTTCTGTTTATTGAACGACACTTCGCTGCTTTGACCACTCTCACTCACCTGCGAGCTGCAAAAGTAGGCCATGGTCGGCACCTGTTTTTGGACTATGTCCAGCGGTACGCCTACGTGGCATGTGCCAGATGGCATGGTCTGCATGACGTCAGCATGCATGTTCAAAGGCAGGACAATGCCAGCTGGCACTCCCATCACATTGCCGTGCGAAAATACCGGAACAGCAGGAATTCCATGTGAAACACGACACAACTCCCTCTCCCTCTCCTTCTCCTTATCTTTTTCCCTCTCTCTCTCACGCTCCCTCTCTCTCTCACGCTCCCTCTCTCTCTCCCTCTCTCTCTCACCTCCTACATGAGAAGTCGAATGGGAGCGCGAGAGCGACCCAGAATGCCCAGAATTCCCCTCTCCTCCTCCTTCCCCTCTCCCTGCCCACCCCCCTTGCCTCCTCCTCCCTCTCTTCCCCGCCGGACTTGCCCCTCCCAGCCCCCCAAAAGATCCCACCAAGGGCCTCTCCGCCCTCGGAGCTATCTCCCGCAGCGCCGCCGCTCCCCCGCTTTCGGCTTTTTCCCCGACCGGTACGGCAAAATTTGTCCTTGCCTGGTCTCCCCGGAGGACACGTGCCGCCTGGTCGTAGGCCAGGGCCGCTTGTTTGGCAGTATCGAAAGTGCCAAGCCAAATCCGTACATTGTTGTGGCCGTCCTTGATTTCCGCAATGAAGCGACCGGAGCGAGCGCGGACGCCGCGGTAGCGGGAGGGGGGGGGGCGAGAGGGAGGAGGGAGGGAGGGAGGAGGGGGAGGAGAGAGGAGGGAGGAGGGAGGAGGGGGAGGAGAGAGGCGGGAGGAGGGAGGAGGGAGAGGAGCGAGGAGGGAGGAGGGAGGAGAGAGGGCGGGAGGGAGGAATGAGGGGGAGGAAGGGACGGAGAGAGAGGGAGAGGAGGGAGAGGAGGAAGTGGGAGTGAGAGTGGAGAGAGCGGGAGAGATGGAGAAGTTGGGAGAAGGAGAGGAAGGCGTAGGGAAGGGAGAGGGAGAGGTGGGAAGAGAGGGAGAAGGAGAGGCGGGGTTGTGGTTGAAGACAGGGAGAGAGAGAGGGAGAGGAGGAAACGACCGAATAGAGCTTGTGCGTTGGGAAGCTTCGCCTGCGTCCATGGAAGCGGATGGAGCCATGGCTACGAGAGGAGAGAGAGGGAATTAGAGGGAGACGAGGAAGAAGAGGGGGAAGAGGGAGAAGCCGTGGCGCCCACCTCCCTCTGGAGTGGGAGGAGAGGGCGCCATGGCGAGGAGTATTCGGCGAGAGGCATGCAGTCAGAGGGCGAAGCGAGAGTCTGGCGGACGTGACTCTAAGTTGCGTCGCCACGCGTCCCGTGGTCGTCGGTCCAGCGAGGCTCGCCGGGAAGGGCCGAGGGGGGCGAGGGCGTGGCCGTCAGCCGAGTCGCGGAATCGCGTGCGAGATTATGCGATGGACTGCCGGAGCGTGCGACGAGGGGCGACTGTCGACGATGCGTTTGACATCGGACGACGCTTTGCGACTGCGGTGCAGGCGGGGAAAGAAAAAAAAAAAAAAACCGTGAAAACTACGGGTTTGACGCGAATGGAGGCTGATTCGCGATTGGATGCGAATTTCTATGCGACTGAAATAGACGAATAGCGACGGTGGGATATTTTGAACGACGTATTGCGACTCAGTGCGAAGCATGCGAAGGGCGACTTGGAAGTTTAACCAAAGGACTGCGAGAGACTCTGGAGTCTCGGCGACTGGAAAGGGAGGGAAGGGAGGAAGTCCGCAAGTCGACGAAACAATCATGCGTCGTACGGATAAGGATCTGAAGTTCCAGGGCGGCTGGGATATTATCTGCGCAGGAGTGGGATGACGTGGCGAAGGGAGGGCGGTTCGTGTGAGGTCTCACGTGTGCTTTTAACCGAACTCCACGAGGAGTCCGTACAGTTGTTTGAAAGGACAAAAGCGTCGGAAAATGGGACCGTTATTGAACACTTTTTCGGTTTTTCCAAAGGATACCGGCAAGGGTCAAATATCGTCATTTAGCTCAAATTTTCTGGCTGACCTGGTCTGGGCAGCTTGAAAAACATTGCAGATAAGACGAAAACTGGATAAAGTACGCTGAAATCTTAACAATCAAAGATCTGTAAAGTAATATCTAAAAGTTTGTTTTATAGAAAATTAGGGCTGAGGGATATGTGCCCCATGGGACTGTACAGTACACCGCGAATCGTAATTAGAGTAAATTACTCTAATTCGGTCGCTCGAAATTTCGACTCTATTACATCAAATAGAGTAAATGATTCTAATTTTTTCATTATTCTAATTTAGGTAAGTTTAATTAGCGTAACAAAATTGTAATATAGGTTCGTTTTAAATAGTGTGGAGTACGGACGACGTTCGACCGTGCAAAATTGTACTTTTTTAAGTAAAAAGGTACAAATAATGATTTAATACAATCGCGCTCGCACGTGAAATCGCACTAAACGAAAAATCAATCACATCGAAAAAAAGCCGTTCGCATAACTCTCGTCCGTCGACAGCATCGTCGTCAGTGTGAACATCAGCTGACATTCAGCGCGACAAATAATACTAACGTCATAATGACGTCAAAACTATACGGACTGACAGATTCTGTACATCTACGTAATTTAGTGTTCATAATTTCAGCGCGGAAATTTATTGCCGACATAACCCAATATAGAGTACTTAAATAAATTAGAGTAAACTTCCTCTGTGAAAAAGTTCTATCACATAAATTAGAGTTTATTACTCTAAATGTTTTTTTTGGTTTTTTTACTCTAATTTTTTCATTACTCTAATTACGATTCGCAGTGTACTGTAGCTTAGCGAACTAGCTTTGTCATTTAGTGAAAGTTTTCCGTACATAGTATCCGAAAAGCCGGTCGTGACACGCTATGTAATATAATAATATTCTGTTCCTGACATTGCAGACGTCATCTCTTTGTGACATTGTAGACGTCGTCTCTTTGTGACATTGTAGACGTCGTCTCTTTGTGACATTGTAGACGTCTTCTCTTTGTGACATTGTAGACGTCGTCTCTTTGTGACTTTGTAGACGTCATCTCTTTGTGACTTTGTAGCATAGTTCAAAAGTAGGTGAAAGTAGGCCCATACAATATGCCTATTGTATGCAAAATTGCAAATTGCAAAACATACAATATGACCTTAAGACCCATATTGTATTCGGACCTATTCGGACCAATTAAAACATTCGGACCAAATATTGGACCAATTAAAACATTCGGACCAAAAAAAATTTACACCGTCAGATTCAGACGATCGGACGGTCTCTGATCAAAGTAGCGATCTAAGACGATCACATGAAAAGCCCTTAACACAACTTACGATAAAGGCGCCGACCAAAGGCCTACGATAAAAACGCCTACTTTTGAACTATGCTTTGTAGACGTCTGCTTGTGTGACAGATGTTGACGTCATTGTGACACTGCTGACTCACAAATTCTGGAATCATCCGCCATGGCTCTCCTTTCCGATTTCGGTTTTTGTCTTTATTTTGTCGACCTGTCACCGAATTACGCGCAAAGAGAGTCAGAAAAAATCTTTTTCAAAGCACTTCATTAAGTCATTTCCTTACCAAGATCCGCGTGCTTATGATAGTGGAAGAGGGAGGGAAGGGAGAGGAGCGACTGCAGAAAGAGCTTTGCGGACCTATGAACGGAAGTCGTGGTCCGAGAGCCTGGCGAAAAACATTTCTATACGTGCCCGCGATGGGCAGTAAAAAATAAGAGCGTGTACTCTCCCTCGTGCGAGCATGTTGAAATCATTTCACAAGTGCGAATACGTTTTCCTATTCGTTATTCCAGTGTCACTTTGCTGAAACAACCTTTCTCGCAATTTTTGACGTTTTTTAGGCTCAAAAGTTTGGGGATGAGGTGGCATGACGTGGCGATGGCCTGAAAATAAAACGACAAACGTAATGACATACTGGGTTACGCGATGAGCGCAAACTGTACTTTCGGTTTTTTCACTTTCGTCGTACGGCGAAAGATTTTCTCGGTGCAGCAATCATTTTCTGAGAAAAACGACAGAAAAAGTCCTTTACCCTTTCGCATGGGGCCATGGGCACATGGGCGCATGGGCACAAAGCCACAAACCCTAAGGGTCCATCCAGCGAAAATCAGCTTCCTGGAACTCATCCGTACGCCTCCGTAACACTGAAAGCCATAAATCGCAATACAAAACTGGAAAACACTGTAGAGGCGTAGCGTTTTTGTCATATATTGGCTTTTTCATACATGCTTGACTCGATTTGGATGTCCTAGAGTTTGACATAAGAATTCGTACACATTTCGTAACCGGCGTCATGAAACTGATCCGTACGCCTCCGTATGACTGACACTTCGATAAATTGCAAATCCGCGAACTGGTTCAAAACGGAATCTTTGACGTGTTGAGTTTCCATTGGTTTGTTCCCACGTGATTGATGAAATCTGTGACATAATGATTCGCTCACATTTCGTAACCATCTTCACGAAATTTATCCGTACGCTTCCGTATGACTGACAGCTCGATAAATCGCAAATCCGTAAAAGAAAAAAATATATATACGTTGCCTTTTCGGCATTTCATTGGCGCTTCCGTACATGCATTTCTCTCCCATTCAGTAACCCAGAAAAACCTAATTACTAATTAGGCTATTTGGGAGATTACAGTGACGTCACTACCTAGCAGTTGGAGCCGGAACGGGAGACACTCGAAAGTCGAAACACAGGCGCATCTCCGCAAAAAGCGGCAGACTTGCCTGTTGTCGCTCTGTCAGAGGGTATATATTCCCGCAATAAATATATATATGGTCAAATTCGTCACCTTTTTCCCGCCTCCACGTGAAATATCCCACGAAGTCACGAAGCTGCCACAGGCCGATCCTGCGACCAGCCAATCACGCCACGATCCCATTATAGCAGCAAAATCTAGACAAAATTGTGACGTTACGCTATGTAACAGCAGGCAAGCCGACAGCACCTTGTGTTGTCTTCAAGTGGATATGATCCACGGCACAAAAATCTGCCAGTTCCACGTACGGACGCGAAGCGTGCGCAAAGTAGTTACGAGAAGGTGACACGTGGTTCAGCTTATTCATTACATGTGTACTTCAGTACGGAATGTTCAAGATGTTGGAGTTTGACCAAATGTGCGCGGACAACTCCCAGTTTATACGTAATTTGTTACTGACGTGTCGGGTTCTGAATCGCTAGTGGAATTCTGTTTTCATTTATTTCTGGACTTTTGTCTATGGATCTGGCCTTGGTCCAAGGACCTGTCCTCCAGTAAAAAAAAATCCCGAAAACAAAAGTGGTTCTTTTCTATGGACCGTTAGCCTTACACCGCCCATCGTTATTACTTTCTAGAGCTAAACATTTTCGGGCAGTCAATAACAGTTTTTCTCACAATTGTACGATCTTCAATCCTCAAATCACGATCGAAAATTACAATCGTTGCAGTACAGTACATCGCGAATCGTAATTAGAGTAAAGAAAAAATTAGAGTAAAAAAGGAGAAAACCATAATTATAGTTATGAACTCTAATTTGTGTGATATAACTTTTTCAAAAAGGAATTTACTCTAATTTATTTTAAGTATTCTAATTTTACGCGCTGAATATCTCTACTGTAAATTAGGTATTTGTACAGAATCTGACAAAACGTACAGTTTATCGTCACTATGACGTTTGCATTGCGCTTTTTGTTAAAACGCAGTTACATGATAACGGCCTGTATTAAATCATTATTTGTAATTTTTTACTTAATAAAGTACAGTTTTGCACGGTCAGACACCGACCGTATGCCACACTATTTAAAACGGCACTGTATTAGAGTTATTAACGCTCATTCAAAAAGTACCTTAAATAGTATAATGAAAAAATTAGAATCATTTACTCTATTTAACGTGATAGAGTCGAAATTTAGGGCGACCGAATTAGCGTTATTTACTCTAATTACGATTCGTGGTGTACTGTACTGTACTTTTCCCTTGCTTGCCTAAAAAAAACCTAACCCTCAATCACAAAGTTTTAGACCGACTTTGACTGCCCGAAAAATGTTTCAACTCTTAACGGCGATAGGCGGTGTAGTGAAACTTGAAGGTCCATGACAGCTGTCTGACCCCATGGGAAGCCTATCGCGACAGAATCCGGCTAAACTCCAAAAGAAGTGGGAAAAACGCGAAGGTCCATGCGACACATAAGGTTACAGTGAAAAAGAAGCGCCTCCTGACTCCTGTAGAGTCAATTCCCATATAAATTCTTTTATGCAACAGGCATCGTACTTTGCAAGGACTGCAGCGAGTGGATATACGGGCTGGCAGTAAAAGATATTAATCCACCCACAAATTAAATTGTTTCCACGCATGTGGAGTACAACGTGGATCGCCATAATTCGGCGCCTTAAATGTCTACCCTGTCACCTAAAATACAATGATTAATACCAAATTTCCTTTTCAAGCTAAATATAGGCGTGTTGATTACATCGAGTGGTTCCTTGAACAAAGTATTGTACGGGATGGCAAATCCGTACGTTAACTTTGTACAAAAGCACATAAAAAAAATCACATTAACGGCGTCTACACGGGAAATTTCTCTCTGATTTTATTCATAGTAAAAATGCTAGGGGGAATCGCTCAAACCTGTTCTCACAAACTTCAAAAGTATAATATGTGAACACAAACTATAGCGGCCACATAGTGGGAATGTGTTACCAGTTAGTGTTATACGTATTAATAAGTATTAATGCTTAATTAGCTTTAAGTCATAAAACATAAAATTGTTAATAGCACTTCTTTTTAAAGACACTAAACTTTCTTTAAACTAATAGCAATTGGCGAGGTAGATCAGTGGGTGGATAGGGAAACAAAAATATATAATTAATGTACACATTTCTTAGTTGGACCTCAACCCAACTATTGTGATAGCTCGAAGACTGTTGAGATCCATACGATGCTTAAAAAAATATGGGCGCGTGTTCATTTTATTTTTAAATAAGATTTTATCGCCAAAAACAAATGATGCCTAAACGATCTAGGTCTAAGATTAATTGAAATGTATTCTCGTCAACAACCATACAAACTACATCGTGTATCGTTATTAGTGTTTATATTTTTTTCGCTACATAAAACATCCTTTCTCTATACTCATTTGTCTGGTTTTCAATTTGAGACCGCCTATCGGAAGCTAAGAATTTTACCTTTCAATCGCAGCCGTTGGATCCGCAATTCGACATGTGTGTACGGACGAAAGATGTTTTAAGAGACGAAAAAAAAACATTAACATTAATAGCGATACATGGTGTACCGCCATAAGCACGAAAAATGCAAAATAAAACTAAAAATTTGTATTTCAGTCTTACAACACACAAATACAAAGCTATACAAGCATAAAACATACTCCACACACTAAAAAAATAAAAATGGCTCTCTATCCAAATGTTAATACCGTGAAACATTAACGCTCATATTCTATAATATTGTTCATATGCACAAGGTGCCGTGACATTAAGTCTTAAATTCGACGACCGTCAATATCGCCATGTTTTGCTAAAGCAAAAGGGTAAACACTAAAAACGTCAAAGGGATACGAAGATACATAGGTAGTAGAAAGTCAACATCAAAAGTAGGGTGGAATTGTCGCATCCTACTACTATAAAATACATTTAAGCTCAATCACATGATAGGTTGTCGAATAGTGAGTATAAGTTTGAAAAAATATATGAAAAAACGAATCCACCCTTTTTGAAGCCAGATGGCCCATGCCATTTGTAGGGTTGTCATCGCTCGTCATTGTGGATCATATTTTTTATTTCCAATTAGACTAATCGTGCATGTCTAGTGTGTGGCCACTCTCCTCTGGAGGACAATCTTCAAACACAGGATATAATGAGCGTTTGCTTGAGATTATCGAATAAAACGATCGACGTTGTCACCCAAATTTGTTGAGGATCTTGCGAAATCTCTAGTAAACATGTTAAACAAAAAAATATCAATACGACTTTTGTTCGAAATTGTGTTCCAATAAATAACCTCAATCTTTCGCTTAGTGGAGGTTCACTAGTAGTGTTACATATGTAAATGAGAGTTATGCATTTGAACATAAAATAGAGTTAATATCACAGTGTGATCTTTACATACAATTGATTCACAATTTACTTTAGGTGAGTTTTTGGTTTTGTAAAACCCCTCTTCAGGGTGAAGTTCCATTGGAAGAAAAGTGAGGTTGTTTACAAAAATCCGTGGCATATTGTAATATTATGTACCCGCTCATTTTGTTTGTATGAGAGAAATATCATTTTAGTGGATCTTACCAAAGCAAAGGTCACTAAAGGTAATAGTGACCACTGGATTATACTTAGGTATTCATTCGCGAAGCATTGGCTCCATCCGGTATTGTAATTGGCTACTCGCCTCCCAGAGGTGGCTAGGGAGATGGGTTGGCAATTACAAAATGTGTAGGATTGCAAAACGTGAATGATAAACATACGTGCCTTCATGGACTACACCGTAAATCACTTATAGTTTTAATGACACTATCTGTGCCCCTAAATTTTAACCCTCAAACGTAAAATATAATTAATAACATAGTTTTTTTATTTATCATAATATATGTACGGTTTAACTAGCGTTCATGACTATAACTTGGGCATTTTTAAAATAGTGCAGTGTACGAAATACGTCAATTCGTACTAAAACTGCTCATTTTGTTCGAGAAATGTACAGAAAAAGCGTTGTTGAAATCATGTGATTTTTTCCTTTTCTGTTATTGCTACATATAATTCGCGAACGTTGAAAAAATCGCAAAAAATCGCGATGTACTTTCTTTCCGGTAAACTGAACGGACAATTTACGGAAACCGTACGGTTTTGTACGAGAAATGTACGAACTTTGACCAAAAGATACGTTGCACTTCTTTGTACTTTCTGTCCGGTAAATTGAACAAATATTTTACGAAAAATGTACGAAATTGTAGTGAAAATGTACGGACTACTACGAAAAGAGACGGAAATTGTACGGAAAACTTACAAACTGGGGTATATGTAAAATTAATTTTTGTTTACATGTACGGAATAGTACGGACAAAATATCATTAACGATTTTTACGATTTTTTCAAAACGCTCAATGCGTCCGTTACGTATAATTCATTGCGATTGAATCGTTCGCACTAAACAGTGTGAACAACTATGAGAAAAAAGTGTCAAACAACGTAGCGGAGACCGTAAAGTGAGTGGCATTGACACGGGAAAGCGCTTTTGAAATTGATTATAAGTAATAAAGAAAGGGTAAATCACGCGAACCTGTTCTCACATGTTCAAAAGTCGAATATGTGAATACGGGCTTTAGCGGCTTCACTGTGGAAATGTGAATCCAAATTAGTGTTACATGCATAAATTAGCGTTAATGTTTTGTCGGCGTTAGGCCCTTGAACCCAAGTTAGAGTTGTTAACACTAATTGTTTCTTTACACTAATAATTTCTTAACACTATAACCGATTCACGGTGTAGCATCGGAAATCTCACACGCTGCACAGGGCATGTGCATTTGGAAATGGTGGACGCGAGTCCTCCAAATTCCAACCGAAAATCATTGCCTAAAATATAGTTCGTTGTCACACTCTTTCTGCCATCCTTTCCAAGCTTCGTGGTTTTCCGCGAAAGAGTAATGATTTATGGTCTTTACGTAAGTACATGTTATGCAAGTACATAGTACGAAAACGAAAATTTTGAAGATTTTACAATAAAATTCGTCGGTTTTAAAAATATTTCACAATTTTTAGTATCCAATCTTAACCTACATGGTACCGCGTAAATTAAAACACGTACACGGCAGCTTGTATACAGACACTACACGATGGCCCCTCGTCCAAAATCGTCCAAAATAGTACAGCCAGTAATGCTGACCGTACAATTACAGAAGCGTCCCTATGGAACTTTCGACCTAATAGGGCTGTTAGGACTGACGCAAAAGGACAATTTTTTTTCACCAGAAATAGCATAATGAAGCTCGATCGCACTAAATCCTTCACGAACGCATTTTATCTATTGTCGCACGCAGTCTTCTTAGTGCAACATTTTTAGTACGTAATTTTTTCCTGGCAGATGGCAGTGAGAGGCTTTTTTAGTTTTTTAGACGCGCCGTAGCGCAGGGGCAGAATGGAAACTTTTAATATTTGTCGTGCGGAGAATTGGGTAACGCTATAATTTTAATTTAGAAGTGACGTTGTTACGGTTAGCCAACTAAAACCTAATGAAATCTAATGTTTAAGATCCCTATTGTTGCGACCTTCACCGTCACCGAACTTAATGTTAATGGTTTTAAAACCAAACTATTTCCCTCATTTGCCCCTGCAACCCAAAAAACGTTTTCCCCTTTCAAACAAAAAAATCACCGTATCGCTATTGTAGCTGGGTATCGAGGACCTATTGCCGATATTCGATATTATCGAATTTTAGGTACCCGATAATCCCATATCGGCATGTACGGAAAAGCAATATCCTGTTTTTTTTCTGTTTCCCAGGGTCCATACCATTTTGCGTACGTCCACCGTACTTTCCATCGGCGTACGGTAATGTACGAACAACTTTTCTTGGTCACGGTAATTTATGTTGTCGCGGTAATGTATTGAGGATTTGTTCGATTTTCGATATATCGACGTTGAAATTATCCGATATGAAACTACCCATACCCTCCATTTATTAATAATTTTTTTCACACTTAAGTTAAATATTTTATCCGTACACATTTGCCCGATATTCAATTTGAGACCGCCAATCGGAAGCTGAGAATCTTATCTTTCAATCGCAGCCGTTAGATTCACAGTCCGACATCTATGTACGGAGAAAATATGATTTAAGAGACGAAAAAAACATTAACACTAATAGCGATACACGGTGTAGCAACCTCACATATACACGGAGTATTTAGGGTTTTGTCAATTGTAATACAATTTACGCGCGACAATTTTTAATTTTGGCGGAAATGGAATTCTGGCTTTCGTGAAGGTTGTTGCCAACGTTGGGTATCGGGTAAATTCATATCGCGATAATCTCGATATTAAATATATCGAATATCGATCGAGGAGGATTCTCGATATATCGTACCGAGACCAACATATACCATCGCGATATATAGTATTTTTTAAATTTAATATTTTTATTTTTTTATATAATATGTTATTTTAGCGAAAAAGTCAAATTGTCTAATACGCCACGTACGCCGTGATTTTCGTTTCGTAACTTAAAGGTAGACGCCGCAAAATGTCGAAGGGATATGAAGATACGTAGGTAGTAGAAAGTCAACATCAAAAATAGGGTGGAATTGTCGCAACCTGCAACTTCAAAAGTTCGTTAAGCTCAATCACATGATAGGTTTTCGAATAATGAGTGTAAGTCCGAAAACATATATGAAAAAGTGAATCCACCCTATCCTTCGACGGATGGCCCATACCATTTTTGGGCTGTCATCGCTCGTCGTTGTGGATCATATATTTTATTTCCAATTGGACAGATCATGCATGTCTATGTGGCACAACGACACATGCGATAAGCTAGGAATACCGCTGCCAAACATGACTACGCGTGCAGACGACGTTGTCACCCAAATTTTTGATAATCTTGTGAAATCTTTAGTAAACATGTTAAAAAAAAATATGATTTTTGTTCAAAATTTTGTTTTAATAAACAACCACAATTTTTCATTTGGTGGAGGTTCACCCGTTGTGTTACATATGTAAATGAGATTTATCCATTTGAACACAAAATAGAGCTAATATCACTGTGTGTTTCTTTACACAATTGATTCACAATTTACTTTAGGTGAGTTAAGGTTCGTAAAACCCCTTGTTAGGGTGAAATCCCATCGGAAGAAAGGGGAGGTTGTTTACAGAAATCCGTATCATCTTGTAATATTACGTACCCGCTCATTTTGTTTTTATTAGAGAAATAACATTTTAGTGGATCTTACCAACGCAAAGGTCATGGAGGTAATAGTGACCGTTAGATTATACTTGGATATTTATTCGAGAAGCATTCGCTCCATCCAGTATTGTAATTGGCTACCCACCTCCCCGAGGTGGATAGGGAGATGGGTCATTAATTACATAATGTGTAGGGTTGCAACACGTGAATGATAAGGATACGTGTCTTCATGGACTACACCGTGAATCGCTTATATTTATAATAACAATATATTTGCACCCCTAAATTTTAACCCTCAAACGTAAAATGTAATTAATAATATAGTATTTTCTTTACCATAATATACGTACGGTTTAACTAGCGTTAATGATTATAAATTGGGCATTTATCGAATAGTGTAGTGTACGAAATGCGCCAATTTGTACTAAAAGTGCTTGTTTTTTTTTAGAAATGTATAGAAAAAGTGTCAAACAACGTAGCGGAGACCGGAAAGTGAGTGGCATTGACACGGGAAAGCGCTTTCAAAATTGATTCTTAGTAATAAAGAAAGGGTAAATCACGCGAACCTATTCTCACATGTTCAAAAGTCAAATATGTGAACACACTGTGTGGAAATGTGTATATAAATTAGTGTTACGTGCATATATTAGCGTTGATGTTTTGTCGGCGTTAGGCTTTTATACCCAAGATAGAGTTGTTAACACTGATTTTTTCTTTACACTAATAATTTCTTAACACTATAACCGATTCACGGTGTAGCATCTGAAACATAGTTCAAAAGTAGGTGAAAGTAGGCCCATACAATATGCCTATTGTATGCAAAACATACAATATGACCTTAAGACCCATATTGTATTCGTACCTATTCGAACCAGTTAAAACATTTGGAAAAAAAATTGGACCAATTAAAACATTCGGACCAAATAAATTTATTTACACCGTCAGATTCGGACGATCGGACGGTCGTTGATCAAAGTAGCGATCTAAGAAGATCACATGAAAAGCCCATAACACAACTTACGATAAAAGCGCCGACCAAATGCCTACCATAAAAACGCCTACTTTTGAACTATGATATGAAATCTCACACGCTGGACAGGGCATGTGCCTTTGGGAATGGTGGACGCGAGTCCACCAAATTCCACCGAAAATCATTGCCTATTTTTTTTTTTTTTTTCCGGGTTTTCTTTCATGCGGAATGTCATCCTACACCGTGTCAGTTCTCTAAAAAATTTCGTCTTTCGGCGTGCGTTGTACTATGATCCTACGTCAGATTCGTACGATCGTACAAGAGTGTCCACAACGCACACCCATACAGTATTCCTACTTTACGCGAGTTTAGTGCCAAGTTTTGTGCGCCTACCAAAGGCCTACCATAAAAACGCCTACTTTTGACCTATTAAATTGCTAATCGCAGGGCCAATTTTTGATGCGCGCAGGTGCACCGTGAATCGCTATTAGCGTAATGAAATAGATAGCGTAATGAAACAAATAGCGTTATTTACGCTAATTGGGAATTTCAGTTTTTTCCAAAAAAACTTTTATTCTAATTAATCATCCACTCTAATTTGTAAACTGCTTTGTAAAAAATTTCGGCGCATTATATACCCACACTAAAATATGTGCATGTACGAAATTGTTCAAATCGTACGCCGTCGCGTTTTTTTGACATCCGCGTATGCCGGAAAATATTTACGCAATTACATGTTAGCGCGACTACGGGACATCGTCAATATTATTTATGTACTTTTCTACTTAAAAAGTACAAAATAGTACGGCTCTGACCGTTCGTACACCACCTTTTTTAAAATGGCACCATATAAGAGTTATGAACCCTATTAAATGGGGTACCTCAAATAACATTTAGAAACATTTAAAATCGTTAATTCTATTTGAGAATTTGCCGAAAAAAACAGGGTACCTCAATTAGAGTCATGAACGCTAATAGCGATTCACGGTGAGGTTGTCATAAATTGTACATATGAAGTACAGTTTCGTACAAGCTACGTAGCTTTTAAGTTCAAATTTGACAATCAATCCGTCGAACAACTTTGACTAGCGAAATATTGTAACAGCGGTTTAAAAAGTGTCGCGCTTGCTGAAACTCTGAGACCTCCATTGGCCCTCAGAGTAGGCAGATCCAAAGAAGCTAATCTAGATAGTGCCGACTCCGAACTTGATATAAACCCAAATGACTAACCCCTTGACAGTCAGAACCCCAATATAGATTCACCCCTGTGAAATAACACTTTCTGTGTGCTCGGTTCCACCACAAAATGCAAAGTTAGAATATGAGATTTGGACACATTCACCCACTATGACTTTCCCTTAGAAATGCAGCCACCCTGGCAGACAAAACCTCTGACCGACTACACCCCTGTGTAGCCTGGACTCCCCTGAGTCCGCAGCAAAAAGAATCACTGAAAATGGTCAAGTAAATTGATAGTTATGGCTGCCCAAAGTTAGCCATTTATACAAGATGCTCTCTGGGAGAGGCGACTACCTACTCGAAATTTTCTAAGTCCTATCTCTCCTCTAAGACTCTATCTATTGACGTACGGCACCAATCAAAATACTGTGTCGTACAGAAAAGTACAGGTGCCGATGTACTTTCTGTACGGCCATTGTACGACATGGCCAAAATGTCGACACATGTCATCTCGAGATTCGTTCACGTAATCCTCGGATATGCCGCGATCCAATGTCATTTTGCCACGTGTCATCCTATGTGGCGATGACCGCAAACCGCCGAAATCTTCTTCCGCGATCTCGGCATCCTTTTCCGGCCGTCCGATCAAAACAAGTTTTCGATCGTAGCCGTCATAAATACGTGCGCGGTATTTGTTTCGCGTTCGAAACAAATGCCGGTATCCGTTTCATATACATTAAACCGTACTCCGTACTATTTATAACTGTATCTATGCACTACGTATTTATTTCCAGTTAAATGAACAAGTCTACGTGTAACTAAATAAAAAATTATCAAACCCTATATATCTTCACATTATCGCTAGACTAAATGGTTAAAGTATCCGATTGTACGTGATTTGATGGACGGCAGGGACTAGGATCAATTCCCGGGTCCGTCAAATAACTTTTGGTAAGTCTACCTAATTTACCTCCTGTCTTCACTAGAGAGCTTAGGCAGCCATGGCTCTAGCTCCCTATCTATCCAGCCTTTACTGACTACAACAAGTGTGGGGGCTTGGAGAGGGGAGTTAGAGGCAGACTGCCTCTGCCTTTTTCTATCCTATTACAGACCTAGAAAAAACACAAATATCAACACTTAACGGGATCACAAAAAAAAAAATGACCCACGCAGTTTACTTCGTGAATAAACTGCAACCTAAGCTCCCAATTACTCCTGCTCACTATATTTTAGTGCCATGGCTGTAGCTCCCTACCATCCAAATTCTTTAGTGACTACAACAAGTGTGGGGCTCGAGAGGGAGTTAGAGGCAGATCACCTTCACTTTTCTATCCCATTACGCACTCGAAAACACAAATATTAACACTTGCGAACGCTGACCGTCATAAAAAAAAAAACAATTCACACGGCCGGCGCAGGTTTACGGTAACAAAACTGCGGCAACTACATGTAAATAAAATGGTTGCGCGGAGGTAGTTTCTCACTTCACGTGAGCTTTATTGTGAGAGCACACGCTAACATTTAACTTAGCCGCAAAAATGGAATCTAATCGCGAACCTGTGCGTTGAACTTGGACACAAATTAAAAGACGACATCATATGTAGAATTTAACTCGCACGAAACGAAATAAACTTCGTACAAGAAAAAAAAGCGTACCCGCCTACAAATATCGATGAAACTAAATGATAAAAAAAGCGCGTCGTCGCGCGCGACCAAATAAAGCCAACCTATTTATGAATCAACATTCGTACAATGACAACGTACTTCACATTGATTCACATTCAGTCATTCACGAAGAAAATAAAATGCGCACATAAATAAAAGTACGCGCTTAAATGCTAACATGTGCTCTCACAGTGGAGTTCATGTGAAGTGAGAAACTACCTCCGCGCAACCATTTTATATACATGTGGTTGCCGCAGTTTTGTTACCGTAAACCTGGGCCGGCCGTGTGAACTGTTTTTTTTTTTATGACGGTCGACGTTCGCAAGCGCGACACTTTTTAACCGTCGTTACAATATTTCGCAAGTCAAAGTTGTTCGACGGATTGACCGTCAGCTTTGAACTTAAAGGTACGTAGCTTGTACGAAACTGTACTTCAAATGTACAATTTTTGATAACTACCTGCACGCAGCAAAAATCGTCTTTGCAATTAGCAATTCCCTTTTAAAATATCTTCGACGATTTTCAATATCTATAATCACTAGTGTTGGGTATCGAGGACCATTTGCCGATATTCGATATATATCAAATTTCAGGTACTCAATAATCGATGTATCGCCTCGATATATCGAAAATCAAAATATCGCGATATATTGCCAATATATCGCTGATATATCGTATCGCCAATATATCGAAGCATAAGAAAAAAGAAAAAATAATCACAGGTCACCAAAGTCACGTGCCTTCGGACAAAGTGACCGTAAAATCTTTGCCGAAAAGAAATACGGTTTTTCCCCGAAAGTCAGCAGAGTGAAGGAGATCTTTGAGGTACATTGACGCGGTACACTTGCGAAGTACACGTACGTAATACGCAAGTAAAAATTTCCATACGAAAATGGTAGTTTTTCAAATTTTTGACGATTTTAGAGATTTGATCGTCAACTTACAAGGAACCCTATAAATCAAAACACGTATGTAAATACTTGTTTACATACGTTACGCGGTGTAACCGAGGCCTCTGTAAAACATAAATTTTGTTGTCCGTACTATTACAGAGACCACTTGATGCCCAAATAAGTAATTATATGAATTACAGAATTAGTACTTTTTTGCCGGTCTACATTTTGCGGCGCCTACCTTTGAGTCACGGAACGAAAATCACGTCGTATGTGGCGTATCAGACAGTATGTCTATTTCGCTAAAATAACATATTAAATAAAAATATTAAATATTAATTATTAAATTCAAAAAATACTATATATCGCGATATATATCGCAATAATTTATGTTGGTCTCGGCAGAGGTCGCAAAAGTCAAAAAAAATCATACCCGAAACCGACCGTTTTTTTTTTTCAAAATCTGAGTAACCGACGCCCGACCGAGTTTTGTCACGCTCCAAAATTGTTAACCGTTAACCTACCGTCGTTTACGAAAAAAAAAATTAACCGAATCTTGATTTTTCGTGACTAACCGTGCCCGCCCGTAACCGAAAAAGTACAAAATTAATCAATGTACGACGGAATAAGCCAATAATTACGATTTGTCGCGTTCCTTTTTCACTCTTTTTTATTCCTCTTTGTTTTTCTCAGCTTTTGTGTATGGATTTACAGCGAGACCAAGCCTCCAGCCTTCTTCGATATGCTATTGCGGTAATGCACCGTTGACATCTTCCATTTTTCTTTTGATGGGCTCCATTGAGCTTACAAGATTTACAGTGGTGAGGGGGGATATTTTTCGTGTTTTTTACGTTATGTTCGTGGGTTGGTTATTGTTCAGGTTGTTAGGTCAGTTTTGTTTTTTCTTGTAGTTGGTTTTGTGCTTGTTATTATTTCCCACGTGCTTTGTTAGATGCCCCTCTTGTGTATGTGTTTTTTTGTCTTTTTGTTCTTAAGTACTCAGATAGTTTACCTTTGTGCTTTCTTAATAAAGTGTTGCTACTTGTTTGCGTGCGTTATTTTCTTTTGCAATTTTTCCATTTTAGGGTTAGCTTTGTCCCGTATTTAATCTTTTTTTTGTTGCTTTGTTCCCATGTACTCAGACGGTTTACCATCGCCTATTTAATAAAGTTCGACGCTTTTTTTTAGGGGATTTAGTTATCTCAAAGTTTTGTTGGTAGTTTTTTTTTTGTTGCTCACGCTTTTGTCAATTCTAAATCTTCAGAACTTGGTTTTTCTCGAGCTTGTCTCTTTTGTGTTGTTTTTGATTTTTTTGTTGTTTGGTCATTTTTGTCAGTCTTCACTTTTATTATGGCTTTATAATCCTACTATATACTCAGATGGTTTACCTTCACGCCTGTTTTAACAGAAGTTTACTTTTGTAATAGTCAAAAGTACAACTTTTTACATCGAAGACCTATTATTAAATATTATTGGATGTATAAATTGTGAAAAATACTAATTCAATAATTTCCACAATAAAAAAGGGAGTACGTATGATGGGCAACCTCTTCAAGACATTGATTTGTATGAAAAAGTTAACAAAAGTCCGTACTCAAATATCGTAAAAGCATTTTTGAATCATTCCCAGGAACAAAAAAAAATATACATATATATAATTTCGAAACCATACCATTTCAAGTAAACGGATGTATATACATTAATGGCCAATGGAAAACTCGAAAGGCATTCATGGACATACAAAATCTTGTTAATTATAATACAAATCCACGACCTGCTTTTTATTCTATGCTTGTTGAAATACTTTCCCTAGTTTCATTAGGGCTCGAGCTCGAGCTTTTCGCACTTCTTTTGTCACAGTTTTGTCCATAATCACTAATTCGACTACGTGACGCAATGTACTTTCAATGTCTAAAACACTCACCTGCAAAAAAACAAATAAAAACGATAAAAGAAGAGAGTAAGGAAAAGAAAGAAGTATTAAATGATAAACCACAGAAGACTGAAAAACATGAATCTCCGCCGAGAATCTCCATTATAAAACCTTTATAAAGGGAAAACTTAATATTTGAACCTCACATTTTTTTTATGAACAACCCTTTTATAGGTCCAAAGTCACACGGGTAATTCACATTTTCCCATAAACGATTACATGCATTGATAATAATAATAATGTGTACTTGTGTATGGTAAAATGTAAATCACCCGTTTACGAATGATTATAATAAGCAATAATGGCAATGGCAACGATAATTACAGTAACGCTAAAAGTAACTGTTACAGGTAACATTTATATTAATAGTAGAGGAGAAGGAGGAGGAGGAGAAAGAGGAGGAGGAGGAGGAGAGGAGACGAAGGAGAAGGACAAGGACAAGGACAAGGACAATAAGAGACGAAGAAGAAGTAGATGAAAGCGAAGAAAAAGACGTAGACGAAGAAGATGAAGAAGAAGGACAAGGACAAAGAGTTTTTATTCACATATAAGCTCTTACCAGCCAGACCGACTCTAAAAACATAGTAAGAGATTCAGCCGCAGATTTCGCCTGTTCTGCTTCACTCTCCTTCTCCATTTTCTTCTTCATTTCCTGAATCCTGAACCCCTCGAGAATCCCCAAACCGAACCAAAATTCAACGTCAAGTTCTGCAATTTTAAACCTAAAAAACTTTTTAACTTAAATTTTTTAAACCTGATGCTTCCATTTTATCCAAAACAATTCCATCTAAACCAATTTTCTCACTTTAGTGCCGCTGACACTGCTCTGAATCTGGTCTGAAAAGTGTGACCAGATTCACGCAGAGCCAAAAAGTAACCGGGAATTCCGGTGGCAGTGTGGTGAAAGCCGAGCAAAACCTCGGCTTTGTGGTAATAGGTGTATCTGAAAAAACAAACAAAAAGTAAAGAGGGATCAGAAATAATGTGGACCAGCATGGGAAGACAACTTTTACTGCAGATTTTAAGCTTTTTTCAATGGGTTTTTTTGTTTTTCTAATGGTTTTTAAAGGTTTTTCTTGGAGAATTTTAGTGTTTTTTTACGTGTTTTTCAAGGTGAAGGTCACCTTTGGTGATGTCCGCAACGGGAAAAAAGGGATATTATCAATCAGTTATTCAGAAAAAAACCCTAAAACGTGTCAGAAAATGAAAAAGAAAACACTGCAAATTAAAGCTTTCAAAAAACATATACTGCCCTTGAACCAAAACCACCTCCAAAAACTTAGAAGCCTACCCTTCAATAAAAAACTGAACTCTTGACATATGTTCCCGTATACTCGATTCGCTTTTTTTACACCAAACACTAAAATCGGAAAATAAAGCTTTTCAAAAGAACCTTCCATTTCAAACTATTACCTCTAAACCTAACTCCTATAAACTTATATATGTTGAAACTATGGCCTCACCCGATACAGTGGAGGAGCGCCTGAGCAAATGGCTCTCCTCGAAGCTCCTCCATCTGGGCCAATGCCTTCTCCACAAACTCCTCTTGCCGCCCATTTATCCATGGCTCAAACCTGCAAACAAGTAGCTATTGGATGATTGAGAATTGAAAACCCTAAGTATGACTGTGAAAAGCCAAAAATTGCTGCTGCGCACTAAGGTATTCCTCACACAAATATCTCTCTGGAATGCCAGCAGTCTAAATTAGTGTTGTACATAGGTGGTCGGACAGAATCGACATGTTTGATAACTGGTAGGGAATATCAGCGGTTGGTCGAGTTACGATATTATCGGTTTTTGACTGCTATGATGTTATCGGAGATAATTTGCCTCCGACCGACAAAAAAAATAAAATATATATATATATATATATATATATATAGGAGTAATATGGTAATATAGTATACAGTATATAGTATATAACATATATGTAAAAAACAAACTACAAAATTGTTTTTTGTAATTTGTAGCGCTTTACAGTTTTGAACTGTTCTGAACCTTACCTTTGAACCTCAGAGGTTAAGAAAGAGTGTCACGACGAGTTATAATGTGTAAGATTATGAAAAAAATGCGTTGGCAGGTTGCAGGTTGAAATGCCAGAACTACAAAACTCTAAAGCCAGAAAAAGTACAATAAGTACAAAGAGTAAAAGTGAAAGTAACAAAAAGTAAAAGTAAAAATTGAAGTAAAAGTAAGAGTAAGAGTAAAAGTAGTTGTAAGGGTAAGAGTAAAGGTAAAGTTTGCTGTATGCATACTGCATACTTTGTACCACATAGCACTGTACTACACTGTACTACACTGTACTGCAGTACAGGATACGGTACTGCCGTCTGCTGTATGCAGCTGTAGACTTTATGCGTAAAAGTATGTTTTTTTTTTCCCATACATCCAGAACTAAAGATATTGCGGATATGTCCAATAACCTATATCTGGACAGATATATCGATTATCAGTAGGCCTCAAAAACCTATAATATCAGTTATCGACCATGCGCCTTTGATATACAACACTAGTCTAAATATAACTACGATTTATACTAATGAAAGTAAAAACATCTGGCAGCATAGTTCCATCAAAGTACAAAGAGACAAAACAAAGTGATATACCTTTAAAATCTGCAATACTTCCATACAAAAACCTTTTCCTTCACAACCAACGCGACTCCAAGTACCACTCTTCTATCACATCTTAGATGAAAAAGGAGTATACACATGTTTTCAGCCTAGCAAATTTCCTCAATGAATGTGAAAATGAAGAATATTTACCGAGCTTTCAGTATATTTGCCAGTTCTTGTTCTCTTGCCTCCTGGAACTGTTTCAGTTTTTCGTCCGTTGTGTCTCCTCGAGCTGTGAAAGCGACCGTCAATTCACCAATCTGAAGGCGCCACATGGCAAATAGGAGAAGAAAGTTTCAGGAACTTTTTGTGCCTTTTGCAACAGTTATCAAACGGGTAATGTTGCTAAAAGCTTTTCGAGGTTTTATTCTTAAGAAGATTTTCGAAATATTTTTTATTTTAGAAATCTGGGCGGTCTTAGTTTATAGTCTAGTTATTCTGTTGTACAACATTCCTCGAACAGTTTAACGGTTTAGACAAAATTTAAAACTTATATTGTGACGTTTTGGCGACCATCGCAGCATAAACAAAAAGAAGATTGGACGTGTTGTCTTACACCAGCACCCAGTTAAAAACGTTTAAACGCCTTGGTTAAACATTGCAACAGATATTTACACATTTTCTTGGTGGAACCCCATTAAACCCCCAGCGACTAATAAATAATAATAACTTTATTTTAACCAAACCAGAATTAATTTCTCTTCGAAAAAACATCCCATTTCTTTTTTGGCAAAATTTGGCACCATAAAGAACGTGGATTGTAGGTTCGAGAGTCATTCGGATTTTTTTTGTTCTTGTTTTTCTTGACTTTAACACATGAATAGTGATACATACTGATGACCTTTTCCAAAGACTCCCAAAAAAAAAAGAGATAGTTAAAAGATAAGATAAAAGTGCAGAAAGAGTTTTTGTACTTTCACGCAAGGATCCACATTTCTTAAGAAAAAAAAAAAAAAAAGGAAAACCAACAATCTAACCATATGGTCCAATTCTGAATCAACACTATTTCGGTGTAAAATAACAAATTACCGTAGCAGAAGCAATTAAAAAAAAAAAAACTTTGGCAAGAACACCAAAAAAGAAAAAAAAGAATGGGGAAAAAGGCTTTCAAATTTTAAAAAGTTTTTTCAAATAATGAGGCTAAAAGATATCAAACGAGGAAAGATTTGATAGCTTCTCAAAAAGAGCTAAAATCACAATACCGAGTTTGATGCAGAAAAGATGAAAAAAGGGCAGAAAGGTATAAAAGCCTTGAACCCTCGCCACCGTTTTATCCACACAAAAAAACAAATTTAAAAAAAAAATAAAAAATCATTCATATGCACAATATCCCATACGTCCATAGATTACTCGACACTAGTATTGATTGCCAACATTAAAAAGGAAAAAAAAAGTCTCAGTCAATGCACTCAAAAACCACACCAAAAATACTGTTGCGCAAATTCGAAACATACGTGATTATCTCATCAAATTACTCAGAAAACTCTACCTCTCTACCTCTCTCTCCCCTCCCCTCTCTCGTTCTTTCTCTCTCTCTCCCTCCAACTGTACCTTTTTTTTCACATTTTTGGGACCAATTGTACATATAACGAGAGAACCTAATATTTTTGGTACAATTATGTCAATGATACAAAAAAGTACAATAGCTCAAAAGGGGGAGGGGGAGGGGGAGGGGGAGGGGGGAGGGGGAGGGGGAGGGGGGAGGGGGAGGGGGAGGGGGAGGGGGAGGGGGAGGGGGAGGGGGAGGGGGAGGGGGAGGGGGAGGGGGGAGGAGGAGAGGGGGAGAGAGAGAGAGAGAGAGAGAGGAGAGGGGGGGGGAGAGGGAGAGGGGAAAAAGCGACTACTCTTCACTCACAATCACAAGGAAGAATTTCAATAGCAAAATTCCCACTATGGTTGTACTAGTGAACCCACACTATTCAATACAAAAGGAGGGAGAGAGAGACCACACCCATTTTATGCCCCATAAAAAAATCTTATCTGAAATCACAATAATTCCCCAAATTCAAAACTTTAATAACCCAAAGTCCCCCATATTCTCCTCAACCCCGAAAATTTCCCAAAACCCTCCACCATTCCACCTCCCTCCATAAAAAAAAACAAAAACCCGACAAAAAGACAAAAAAAACAGAAAAGACAAAAATCCCCGCAAAAACCCAACAAAAATCCGACAAAAACCCAACAAAACCCTAAAAAACCTGACAAAAACTCTGAAAAAAAAAACTCGTCGTCCTTTTCCACTCACCAGAGGCCGAAACTTATCTGCCCCAAAAGCCATCGCGAAAAACTCCCCGGGATCCATAAAGTCTCCATCGAGTCCCTCCCTCCCGTAACGGTCGTATGCAGCCCTCCGTTCAGTATCCATGAGCACCTGGTAGGCCTCGCCCACTTCCTGGAACCTTCTGTTCGCTTCCGGGTCGTTGGGGTTTTTGTCGGGATGCATGGTGCGGGCCAGCTGGGAGGGAGAGGGAGGGAGGGAGAGGGAGGGAGAGAAAATGTAAAAAACCTTAGGTGAGATACTTAAGGTACTATGGTTGTCCTATGTTTGTACTATTCCACACTATTTTTGTACTAGTTTTGTACTATTTTTGTACTAGTTTTGTACTAGTTTTGTACTAGTTTTGTACTATTTTTGTACTATTTTCATACTAGTTTTGTACTATTTTTGTACTACACCATGAATCGTTATTAGCGTTAAAAAACAATTAATAATATTAACTCTAATTTGGGTTCAAGGCCTTTCGCCAAGAAAAAATTAACTAATTTGGGTACACTTTTCCCATAGTGTAGCCTCGATAGCCTGTGTTCACATGGTCGACGTTTGAACATGTGAGAACAGATTTCCCCCGTCTTCATGACTGGGAATCAAATCTGAGTGCGCTTTTTCGTGTCAGACGCACTCACTTTCGCGTGTCGACGCCATTATCTGACACTTTTTCTGTACGATTGTACGAAATTACGAGCAATATTAGTACGGAATGACACATTTCGTACACTACACTATTTAAAAATCGCCCAAATTAGAGTCATTGACGCTAATGAAACCGCACGTATATTAAGGCAAAGAAAGAACTAGTATTATTAATGCTATTTTAAGTTCGAGGGTTAAAACTTAAGAGCGTCGAGTTAGCATTATTAACGCTAATAGCAATTCACTGTGTAGTTTCCTACTATTTTCGTACTAGTTTCCTACTAGTTTTGCACTATTTTTGTACTAGACTCATACTATTTTGTACTATTTTTGTACTATTTTCGTACTAGTTTCATACTAGTTTTGTAATATTTCCGTACTATTTTTATACTATTTTTGTACTAGTTTCATACTATTTCCGTACAATTTCTGTACTATTTTTGTATACTTTCTTACTAGTTTTGTACTTGTTTCGTACTATTTTTGTAATAATTTGGTACTAGTTTCCTACTAGTTTTGTACTATTTTTGTACTAGTTTCCTACTAATTTTGTAATAATTTGGTACTAGTTTCCTACTAGTTTTGTGCTATTTATGTACTATTCTTCTACCAGTTTTGTACTATTTGGTACTAGTTTGGTACTAGTTTCGTGTTATTTTTGTACTATTTTTGTACTAGTTTCATACTAGTTTCCTACTATTTTGTACTATTTTTGTACTAGTTTCGTACTAGTTGTACCGCAACACACACTATATTCGTGGCAATATCATATGACTGTTTTCATGAAATCAATTAACAAAACCGGCAAAATTCCCAGCCAAATTTTGCCCTCTCTCCCTTTCATCCTCTCTCTCCCCCCCACCCTTCCCCTCTCCCTCCCCTCCCCTCGCCTCCCTCCCTCCCTCCCTCCGCCGCCCTTCTGCTCACTCCTTATCGTCCCAACTCACTGTCCCTCACTTTCCCCCTCTCTCTTTCTCCTTCTCTCTCCGTCTCCCTCCCTCTCTCTCCGTCTCCCTTCCTCTCTCCCTGTCTCTACCTCTCTCTCCCTCTCTTTCGCTCTCTTTCACTCTCTCTCTCTTCCTCTCCCCCCCTCTCCTTTCCCCCTCTCTCTCCTCTCTCTCTCTCCTCTCCCTCCCTCCGTCCCTCCCCAAACTTGGTCTAGTTTTTGAAAATGTGACGTGACAGGATGTGTTTTAATGATGTAGTAACAATAACACAATAATTTGTTAATTTAATAATTTAGTAATTCCATAATTTACTAATTTTTTAATTTCGTAATTTATTAATTTTGTAACTTTGTAATTTTATAATTTTGTAATGTAATTTTTTTCTAATTTTATAATTTTATGATTTTATAATTTTATAATTTTACAATTTTATAATTTATAATTTAATAATGTGTCCAAAAATGAGAAGAATGGGGGATCACATCGAATCACATAATTTTATTTTTTATATTTTTTGCAAAAGGACAAAAAATTGAAACTTAAAACAATATTATAATTTTTTTTTTTTTTTTGTGGAGACAGAGATAACTGGAGAGCAATATAGAAATATGAAAAAAGGGACAAATGGAAGAAAATGCAAAACTTTTTGTCTTTTTGTGGAGACACAAATTTATAGGGATTCATGTATGGATATTAATCAAAAAGGACAAAAAAAATAAAATGAGAAAAGAAAAGAACTTTTTAAAGTCCCAAAATCTCTCCAGCCACACAACTACCTCCCCATCCCTTAACCTCAATCTCAATCTTCTCCCTCTCTCTCTCACACACACTTCCTTTTCCTTTCTCTCCCCCCTCTCTTTCCCCCCCTTGCCTTCCACCTCCCTTCCCTTCCTCCCCTGTCCCCCCTTCATTACACACTCCCCTCCCCCTTTTCTTCCTCTCACCCAAAGTCGCATTCCTTCCCTCCTTCCCTCCACCCTCCCCCTTCCCCCTCTCCTCATTCCCTTCTCCCCCTCTCCCTCTCCCCCTCCCCCTCCCCTCCCTCAGCACGGCACCTGTTCGCCCCCTTCGCCCGAGTGGCAGTATGGCCCGGGGCTGGGGAGGGGGCAGGGAAGGGACCAAGGGGAGGGGGAGAGAGAGGGGGAGGGGGGGGAGGGGGAGGGGGAGGGAGAGGGGGAGGGGGAAATGACGAAAAAAAATGGCTGGTTGTGGGGGAGTGAGTCTGGCTCTGTGCGTTATCTGTTCTCTCTCTTTCACTCTCTCTCTTTCACTCTCTCTCTCTCCCTCTCTCTCTAACTCTCTCTCCCTCTCTCTCCCTCTCCCTCTCTCCCTCTCTCTCCCTCTCCCTCTCTCTCCCTCTCCCCCTCTCCCTCCCTCTCCCTCCCTCTCTCCCTCTCCCTCTCCCTCTCCCTTTCCCTTTCCCTCTCCCTTTCCCCTACCCCCTCCCCCTCTCCCTCTCTCCCTCTCACCTTATAGTAGGCCTTCTTGATCTCCCCTTCCGAGGCCTCGGGAGAGACGCCCAGGATATCATACAGACTCGTATCTCTCCCTCCCTGTCTCAGGGGGCCCTCCGGAGGCTTTGTGGCCCTCTCCTCGGGGACTTTATTTTTGCGGGTCTCCTCTTGTTTACTTTTTGTCCGCCTCCTTCCCCTTCCCTTTATCCCCTTTGCCGAGTCCGGCTCCGGCCGCTTCTCTCTCCTTCCCTCCACCCCCCCTTTTTTACCCATAGCCGCCTCCATCACTCTCTTCCTCGCCTCTAAGTAGAGGCCTCGTCTCGGACCAAGTCCCACTTCTCCTCCTCTATCACCTCTCCCCTCTCCGCCTCCTCCTCCCTTTGACTCGTATTCCTCATGACATTCCTCAACTGAGTGCACACCCTCCCTCTCCCTCCCGCCCCCCCGAAACCTCTTCCCTCTCCTCAGTCCGGAAGGAAACACAGAAAGAAAAAGAAAAGAAAAATGGGGAGGAAAAAAAAACCTATCTCTCTACTCCTAAAATCTCTCTCTCTCATATTCTACATTCCCTCTTCTGAAGCTCTCTATCCCTTCCTTCCCCCTCCCCCGCCCCCCCACACTCTTCTCTCACACTTCCTTTCCTCTCCTCTCTCTCCTCCCCCATACCCACATTCTCCCTTCTCAACCTCTCACCACCGCTTCCATCTTCCTCATCCCCTCCCTCCCTCCCCCCCCCTTCACATATTGCTAATCTTCTCCCTCTCTCCCTCCCTCCCTCCCCCACCCACCCCGACCTCCCTTCCTCTCCCTCCCCCTCCCCCTTACCGCTTCCGGCGTATTCCTTATCCCCTCCCCCACCTTCCTCGCTCCCTCCACCACCCCCGCCACTGGCAGCACCACCGCCCCCACCAGTCCCTTCCCTGCACCCCTCACCGCCCCCCCCCACCCCTCCCTCCCTCGCCCCCTCCAGCGGCCCCGCCAGCAGCCCCGCCACGCCCCAAAACACGCCGCGCCCCACGGCCGCCAGCCCGCCCGCCAGACCCAGCCCCAGGGGGGGGGGGGAGGGAGAGGCGGGGAGAGGGGTGGAGGGAGGGCGAGAGGAAGACATGGGGGGGAGGGAGGGAGAGGAGGGAGGGAGGGAGGGGAGGGGAGGGAGGGAGGGAGGGAGGGGAGGGGGAGGGGGGGGGGAGAGGGATTTGGGAGATGGGTGGGGTTTGTTTGGAGGGGTGGAGGGAGAGGGGCGGGAGGTGTCTGGGTGGGGAGGGATAGCGTGGGGGAGGGGGTGAGGGGAAGGGAGTATTCGAGGAAATAGTGCGAGAGAGAAGGGAAGGAATGGATTGGAAGGCGCGTCGTACGTGGTTTCGTGCGGGATCCGCTTTGGTTTGATATCGTACGGAAAAGGTACAGTAGTGTACGGATGACGTGAGCGTGACGGTAAGGGAGACCGGTACGGCAAGACCGTGTACGGTATGTACGGAAGGCATGGAAGGTACAGTATTGGACTTGGGCGAGTGGAAAGTACGAATGCAAAAAAGTCAAGTACGGCTGCCTTCGAAAACTAAAAGTTTTAGAGTTCGTACTTTTGAAAGGTGCGAGATTCCCGTTTCCATGTATATTTTTACGCAGTTTAATATCGTGCGAAACTTTGATTCACGTGTACACTTGAGGAGGTCATGGTGACGCCGTAATGGCAGTTAGGGTATGTCCCCATGTATTAAACTATCTACATTTCTCTGTCTTTTTGCCCTTAAAATTCAGGGAACTTTGACAAAAACTTTAGCCGTACGAAAAAATCATTTTTACGAAAGTAAAGTAAACGTCAATTCATACTTTGGATGTACGGCGTGTTTGTCGTCATGTGAACGCATTTTGGCGTTTTCCCCTTTTCGACCCCCGGGCAAGAGAATCCAGCCCAAAAAAAAACTTCATCCAAAAATCACCTCGAGGGGGTGATTTTAGTTAAAGTACCGCCCAAACAGCGAATGAGAAATGACCCACGGACGCGCCACAAGAGTGTGAAAATTTTAGGACGAGGGAGAGTCCTCGCTATTTTTCTCCGTGCCGTCACGCGCATGTACGGAAGAGTCCTTTGCAAAATTTTGCGCCGTCGTCGCCTCTCCCCTCTCCCTCTCACACCATCGCTATTATCTCACACTTTTTAGAATGAGAGACGACAATATTGGTATAAAATGAAAGATATTTTAAAAATATTATTTTTTGACAATTTTTAGGTTTTTTTTCAATGGCAAGTCGAGCGAGAAAAGTAGAGAAAAAACGAAATCGGAAAACCATGGCAGAAAGTTATTGAATCCGTGACGTCGACGTTGTCACAGGTGAGCGTGACGTCACAATATCACCAAACCCTAAACATCTACGATTTCACAAAAATCTAGACGTCTACCACTGTCGCTGTTTTTGTTGGCGTCACTAATCGTCGGAAGTTTCGTAGTCGCCTTCAATCGTCACAAGTTGTACCTACGTCTACAACCGTCACATTCTAAAGTTCCGATTTCATTTTCGCACATAGGGACGCTCTTCAAAGTAGTACGGAGAATCCTTACTACAGTCCAAAATACTTTATCAAAGTACCGATTACATGGGGGACGTACCCTTAAACCTGGAGGAAATTGACCATTTATGATTTAGCGTGAAGTCTGACCGTACAGGATACCGTACAGTATGGTCTTATATTTATAAGGGGGGTACGTGCCCATGTAGCACGTTACTTTGAAGTGGTACTTTGGATTCTAGTGAAGATTCTCCGTACTACTTTGCTAAGCGTTCCAAACTTCAAACTTCCAATGTGCGACAACAAATCCGACCTTGAAATGTGACGTTCGTAGACGCGGGCACAGCTGTGTGGCGGTTGACGACGGCTCCGACCACTACACCGCGCATCGTTATTAGTGTCAACGATACTAATTTGGGTTCTTAAAATTTTGATTTTTTTCCCTCAAATAGGATGCATGATTTTAATTTTTCCTTGACGTTAATTAATGTACCGTACAAAATAGCGTAAAGGACGAATTACAATAATATCTAAATAGTGTGGTGTACGGTCGATGTCAGACCGTACATAAATGTACCTTTTCAAGTGAAAATTTTACAAAAAATGAGTTAAATCGGACGCGCACGCGTAGGATCGTGCGCTAAAAAAACGGGATTGTTTTGACACGTAAATTAGTCTTACATGTACGGATATTTAAATTTCACGACGGCGTACGATTTTCAATATTTTGTACGGATACATATATTAATGTATATAATCGTACAACGAATATTCCATTTTTGCTGTTCCCAAATTAGCATAAACACCGAAAGTAGAATTCACCTTTTTTTTTTTAAACAAAAATTCTTAATTAGCGTCAATGACGGTATATTTACTTCCACACTATTTAAACTTTGACACTAATAACGATGCGCGGTGTACAGTACAGTACTCCCTGCGACGGGCGCCGCCCACAAGTCCACAAGTCCACAAGCACAGCGGCAGCGGCAGTTGTAGAGTGTAGCCGCCTGGATTGCCAGTCGCCACTCGCAAGAGATGCTGCCGGTGCTGGACATCGACACTTCAAATGCCAGCTCAACGTACAGGCTACCAAGGAGACACACAAATTGGCGTCGAGCGCTAAATTTTGACATAAAAACATAAAATAGCGTTGTTCACTGATAAGTAATTACAATTATCGGTGTAACGATTCATATTGTACATGCCAGTGTAAATTACAACTGTACAGTACCATAATATTTGGGGTAGGATTTGCCAATAGTCAATATGCACTTTTGCGAACACTCACCACAATCGATGCACCAGACAGATAGATAGAAAGAAATATATTTTATTTCCAGCAACGAGATTGTAATACCATCAAAGTACAAAATATGATTGTCACTAAAAATAATTAATAAACCACAAAGGTAAAATACCAAAATCCTAAAAGACAAAAAACACAACAATAGTGTTTCAAAAGCCTAAAATAAAAGAAATAAAGCAAGTACACCAAAACTAAACTATTGAAACTCGACAAGCTATCCTGGACACTAAAGCCTCAAAAACAACCCCAACTAAAGATCAAAACAACGAATATTGTCTATATGCGCCGGGTGGCGCGAGGCAATCCTCACATTCCTCGGTCATCAGTCACCACCGTGCTCTATCAGATAATGGTCGAAGCTTGGGAACGTTAAAGGGCGACAAGGATGCGTTGGCAGTAGAAAGCCAACATGGGAGTTAGAGAAGGGATGCCATGACATCTAACTTTGAAAGGTCATCGAGCGCAGTCGCGAAAATATTTATTGAAATACAAGTGTAAGGTCCCAAATATCTCAAAAGCAAACAGTGTGAAACTATCAGTTGGGTCTGAATGTGCATAGTCAAGTTTTTTGGAAGTTGGTGCATCTCGAGCCACAACACAAAAATATAATCCCGCGCGCGAGGAATCATGGGATCTTGTACTGTATGTGAGGACTGTTGTTCTTTGGTCTAAAATAGACCGGAGAAGCGACCCAAACTATCATGCAAGAAGCTAAGCAAAAATAGGTCGACGAACAATCATATGAAATGCATCCTCCATATGCGTACACAAACGCAACAAACAACATTTAGGGTTTCATGGAATAATCAACATAAATAAACCCTATGACAACATCTAAGGTTTGATGGAATAATTAACATAAGCAAACCCTAGGACAAATGCATAAATAATGCATATCAAACAAACATAAAATAACATAAATAAATAATAACAAAAAGAGTGCAATCTCACATAAACATTAGATAAACAAAAGTATATCAATAACATATTACTCAAATGCATGACCTAATCGGCAACCCTAAAAGTTTACATCTTCGGTCCCCACTTTACTAACCAGCATTGATGATTAAATTCCTAACAAAGCTCATTCCTATATATACAATTGTGAGCTGTCAATGAATCACTAAGTGTCAAAATAACCAAAGTAAATTACATAACTGTCACTAAATCAAACTAATTGTAAGCGTACACGTGAGAGTCAAGCAATCGTAAGCGTACACTTGTCTACAAGTATGATATTGTACACACACAAATTAAACTATCAAAACCCTAATTGATCACTTAAATATAAACATCATAATCAACACTAATTTATAATAACGCAAAAGACAAAACAATGTTACTCCAAATATTTACACCGACGCATCCACATATTCGCGTCATAAGTGACAACCTTGCTTAGTCACTTGTCGATAAGTCCATGTAGTGAACCGACATCGCATAGGTACGGTCCACTAGATAATGTGTCATAAAAAACAATGTGATCTCTTGAAAATATCGGCGACCTTTGTCCGCCGTCCGTAACTCTTATTTGGCACCGTCGATGTCGTGCCGCGTGGTCACAAAAAACCAAACAAAAATTCCACTTGTCAACAATATCGTACAGCCGAATTTATTTCCGTACCGAGACCCACGTACTATGTCATAAATTCCGCCGGTCAAAACTAAAGTACACCTGTCGCATTTTGATTTGTACGGCTGGTGTACATTTTCAAATACTTGGAATATTTCAAATCATCGTCGATTATCTCACGTCGGATTGCTTCGCGATCCGCAGTCCATTTCCTCTCACATTTCGTGCCACTCAATTACTCCATTAATTTTATGTGTACATTTAATTCCCCAATCCATAAATCCTTTCGAACCTCCACAATATATCGCGTAAATGCGTACGCACGAAACATCGCGTACGCACGAAACGATGTGTTCGCACGAAACTAACTTTTCAAAAACAACAAGGACTACGTCCCCAAATGTTCTCGCCGCGCCATGTAGAAAAACTAGATCCACACGAGGACCCCGTGTACCCTTGGATTGAGAACATGGTGGCAATATGTGCGACACCTCGTGGTTGACAGTGTACCTCACTTTAATACCCACGGCAATGATTGCATCTTGTACCATGTTGTGTATTGTTGATCACTCCCCACCGTGTGAGAAGCGTAGCAAATGTACCCCTTGCTCATCTATAAGTTGACCACAAATGCAACGGGGCTTGCCTGAAAGCAAAGGGTGCGGCGAGCCAAGCCGTAAATGAAACACAACGAAATTTTTGGGATAAGACAAACGGAAGGAAGTGAAAATTGGTGCAGCATTTAGCTAAGCTTTGGCTCAGGCCTCGAACACGATTGAAGTCGACTCCGCGCTTTAGCTGTAGGGAGCGCCTAAGGCAGATCATTGAATTCCGCGGCGGATACCTTATCGGCGACGTGATGTTGCACGCATGAGTGAATTCGAATGATGAGGGAAGAGAACGTGAGAACTTTAGCTTGAGATTCAACTAGTAAAAGCGCTCGAGAGGATAATAACAATTGTCGAAATGAGAGCGAACCCTCGTCGACGTGAGAAACTGAATGAGCTAAAATAGGAATATCGTCCAATAAAAACCTTGAAGTAATACTAGATGTCCTCAAAGCCAAACTCCCTAGGTAAGCAGCTGGTGCCAATGTCTTTGTAAGACGTAAACCGAGACCCCCGCAAGAGATTAGTAAAGCAACTTGTCTACGAGCGAGGAGGCCTTCCGGCCGATCAAAGATAACATGGCCGACTAGTTGATGTAGAATTCCAAAAAGGTCGATCATCAAATTCAGAAAGGGAAAAAAAGAAAAAAAAAGTTGGGGGTTAAAGAGGGGGCCAAGTATAAAGGGCGTTGGGCAAAACAACGAGTTATGATGACAAATGCGACTTATGAATCCGGAAGTTTGGGAATTTCTTCACAATGGGAAATGTCGTCTAACAATGCATCTTTTACAAACTGGTTAACAATATCAAGTGGTCCAATAGGGGAACCCAACGCCTTTTTACCCTATTTGGGAGTTCAATACAAAATCTTAAAGGTAGAGGGAATTTCAATGGCAGACGAGCTGTGCTCCCTAGGACACATTTGGTAACTTTGACGCAATGGTGAATCCTAGAAAGGTTCTCTACAAAATGGTGAAAGACAAGAACAACTTGGTCTGCCGGGCTGATATGTGAGTGTCGTCAACAACTAAAGGGAACAAACAACTTAGAAAAGCCGTAAGCGATGCTTTTAGAGCATGTAGGTGATTGAGAGTAGACAAAGGGGCTCATCGAGGGTCACCTTGACAAGTGCAAGTTACTGATTCCAAAGTTGTAACGTCCCCCAATGGGCCTCCGATGGGATAAAGTAAAAGGCTAAGTTTAGAGTAAAACGCACGGACAAAAGGAAAAAAATGGTTAATAAGAGACGACGCTTGTCAAAGCTCACGGAAAAACGACGTTGAGATCAATCGTGTTAAAGGCAATGAAAATGTCGACTTGGAGAACTACCCAATCTGGAAGGAAATTAACAATCGCGTGTAAACCATGGACTACCGCTTCACAATCCCCTCGTGTTACGACACCAAATTGATGCGGGGTAAAAGGATATTGGAAATCACGTCAAAGCTGTAAACATATTGATCTTCCCACGAGACGATATAAGACTTCCCCCACAGCAATCGGTCGAACACCACCAGCAAGCTTAGAGACAGCGGCAAGACGTGCTCCTGCTAGTAGTGGGACTATAGTTGGTGGCACAATACCCCGAGCCAATTGAGAAGCCACCTTGAACAACAAATCAAAACCTTGTGATGGATTTTCCACAGGGAAAAGATAGCGGAAAAGCTCATAGACCATCCCCAAGGGTCCCCCAGCCAAGAGATGAGGGGACCGAACTTAAACTCTAGCAAAGGCATCTTGTTCAAGGTCAAAGGGTTATGTAGGTTCATATGAATCAACAAATGATAAAACATCATTCGGTGCCTCGGGGTTAATGTCCCGCAGGGCTCAAATTGTTGACGATACCAGCCGTAGGACTCTTTACCAATTTCAGTGTGTAAAACTTGTCGGTATCCACACTATCAGACTTCAGATGCCGTCGAAATAGAATTTCTCAGTACGGAAATTTTGTGCGTATGTAAAGCGTTCATTCGTTTATTCGCGACTCTGATGTGTTAAACTGCGAAACTGCATATTGGCATACACGGCAAGCCAAAAGTTCGTACTAATTATGTACAATACAGTACAGTACACCACAAAACGTTATTAGTGTCAAAGTTTAAATAGTGTGGAAGAAAATATACTGTCATTGATGCTAATTAGGATTTTGAAAATTAAAAAAAATGTTCATTTTAATTTCGGCGTTTACGCTAATTTGGGATCAACAAAAATGGAATATTCTCCATACGATTATATACATTAATATATATATCTGTACAAAATATTAAAAATTGTACGACGTCGACAAATTAAGTATCCGTACTGGTCAGACTAATTTACGGCGGTTACGTGTCAAAGCTATACCGCGAAACGTAAAGTTTAATTCCAGTTCTTTTCTGTTTAACATTCACAAAATGGCTATTACGCCACGCCGTTTCTTCGTGTAAGTTGGACGTATGTCCGTTGTTCCGTTCGTCCATGTCTTATATATTCTAATAACGTCACTTTTGGGTCGTTATATTAGAGTTAAGTATGTTCATATGTGTCTTGATTGTAATAAGTGTGTTACCTCGTTTGTCTTTCATACGTCTGACCTCTATTAACGTCAAGTTTGTCGTGTATTAGAGTAAATGTTGACACTAAAATGAACCAAAAATCACATACTTACCAACCAAATGATTGACCACGTAACATGATTAGTCGCCCAAAATTACACGTGTCCAAATTTTTATCCACGCAAACATTATAGGATTTTAACGATCCAAAAAGACACGCCTGTTTTACCTGCTGCCTTTCCAAAAAAGACATGTACATTTAGTGAGCTGCCATGTTTAACCACGCCTCTTTCATGAAAAACGTCCATTGTCAACCACGTTCATACTCCGATAGTGAATACTGACGCAAATTTTAAAACTTTCCCGCTAATCAAATATTAAACTATCAAACATAATATTTGATTTGAAATTTTGAATTTTCAAACTTTGGTGAAAGTTTTTTTTTTTTTTTTTCATAAGAGCTTTTTTTCCCTTCTTATATATACTCATCTTTAACTCCAACAGTGGTACTCTTTTCTCTCCCATTTGCATCTACCTTTGTTGTCGCATCTTTGTTACGTTGCTTCCCATTTATCTTTTACCAATAGCCGTGGTTATTTTGAGAAAATATGTGGCCCATTACCACCTTTTTTGCGGCAAAAACCTGAGCTCCAGCTGAAATTTTCCCACCTCCGCTTGAGGAGGAGATGGAGTGCGGCGAGAGAGAGGAAGAGGGAGAGGCTAGTGAAGGGATGGGATCACAAAACGATGACACCCCCATTGAGGGAGGTGCGGCCGATTTTGGCTCACCCCCAAACTCACCTACTGACTCACCACCGGACTCATCGTGTGTGGATCACGGTATCATCTCGGTGGTGAGACCCAACCTCCAACACGTGTCAACAAAGGCTGCACGCGTTCGTGTGATTAACTGGATGATTGCGAATTGTAATACGAACGGAAACGAGTGCCTTATTCTGAGGACATTCAACAAGTTTCTAGAACACTTTACCAGGGATTATAATACAAATAATAAGTAAAATTTGTTATTCTTACCTTATACGAGTTTTTATAGCTGCTTACATTGCGTGTCTCAATATATTATTCGCGAATAAAGTGGTATTTTCTTTACCTCTACATTTATGTGTGCGTTTGGATTTTTATTTCTTTTTACCTCTCCCCCCCCCCCCCCCCCCCCCCCCCCCCCCTCCGTAATGTTGCTATGTTGGATCCTAGTGCACCGTCGCCGAATACCGACGACGTTGCTTGAGCATAATTTTGCGACAAATGGAAAGTTACCAGTTTGGTGACGACGATGTGTTGTCGCCCCTCGTTCTATCATACTAATATTGTTAGCAGGCGGCCACATTGGAGAGTTGGCGCGTGGTTGGAGAAATCGACATGGCAACGACAATTTGTCATCGCCACAACGATGAAATGATTTAACTACAAAAGCGTGCATATTTCGATTTTCTGTCCTTAGTTATTATATTAAATATGAATCTTCGTTGAGTCGAGAACGCTTTGTCGTTGTCTATTTGTTGGAATCGCGGAATCATTGAGTCGCGTGACTTTTTAATTCAGTTTCGTCGTCACACTGTTTGATTATCCAAAAGCATTAGGGACGCGACAACTTTCTTGTGTCACGCACAACTCACTCTGTAAGTATATTTTGAATGATGTTGCCTCTATTGGAATTTACTAAACAGTGAACCGCGTGACATCCTAAATATGTTTTGTCGTCACACTGTTGGAATGTTCGTAATGATTGGAGTAGCGACGAGATCATGCCGTCGCGGACAATACACTCTATAAGTATATTTTGGATGCATCTATTACGTGAAAACCTCATGCTTTATTTCTTTGTAAGACCTGTCATTTTTAGGGTTTACTTCCATAATCTCTCACCCTTTTGTGCAGCCGCCTCTTCTTTTTCATTTTTTTCATCACGTGTGACTAATATCCATGGAGGGCAACACCACGTATATAGGCGACATCGTAATGTATTGCCGTATCGTCGTCGCTACCCTCCACTACCTCGACGTAATCAACGCCGTCGACCAAGAATAGAACGGGAAGAGGTACGAAAGGGGGAAGAGAGGGAAAGAGATGCCACGGAAACCATTATAGGAGTAAAGGGTACCGCGAAGGAATTAGCAAGAGAAAAGGAGGCGGCCACCTTGCTACCCATCGGTTGGGTGCCGTTGGAGGGGAGGGGACATGAAAGGGAGGTGAGTGAAACAGAGGTAAGGGGTGAATCGGTAGATGCGAGGAGGGAGGAAGCGGTAGAAGGTGAGGTGAGTAGGGAAGAAAAAATTCCAATAGAGAATGAGGGTGGAAAGGCGGTATTGGGTGAAGAAGAGGGGGTGAAGGAGGCGAAGGTAGAAGAGGCCGGGGGAAGTGAGGCACGGGAAAAGGTAGAAAAAAAATGTAGGAAAATAAAACGAAAATTAATAATTTTTGATGAGGGCGATGAGGAGGAAAAATGCGAGGGTTTTTGGGTAAGAGAAATTGTTGAGTGAGGAGAGGGAGAGGAAGACGGCATTGGGAGAGGAACGAAAGGGAAAAGAGGTGACGGTCGAGGAGGGTGGGGGAGTGAGGTTAAGGGGAGATTAGGTTGAAAAAGGAGGATAATAAAAAAATATCATTGGGTTTTGTGAGACCATGGAGGAGGAAGAAGTGGGGGGGGGGAGGCGACGGTAAAGGAGGGTGGGGGAAGTGAGGCACGGAGAAGGATAGCTAGGAAGACGGAGATAGCAAAGGGTAAGCGGAAGGTGAATGATGGGAAAGACGACCTATATGTCTCCTCAACTTTGGGAAGCGATGAAAGCATCGAGGATGACGAAGAACCGCCGAAAGACAAGCCCATCCCCGAAATTTTGCAACCCACAGACATTGCGGTGTGGAAGAACGAGGATGATCCCACCACCGAGGACGAGCAAACTCTGGATAGTGTGGAAAAGCAACGTGAGGAGGAATTTGATGACGACGACGACATGTTTGGGGCGCCTCCCATGCCGAATAGAGAGAGAGCCATTGTAATGGATCCTTCGCATCCTTAACCTCCATACCCGGTAAAGCATCGGGATTGGTATTTTCCTCCTTCCACGGAATAGGAGGAAATGGACAGTTTTGTGCCTCGACGCAAACATTATCTTCCGGTTGCCAAATGGCCGGAACATTGGCGGTATGGTGAACCCCGCCTCTTAAACCCGGACACCAATCCCTTTCCACAAATTCTTGACACCCCCCTTGATGTCACCGCACATCCAACATGGCTTTTTATCTCGCTTGAGGACCGAGGGTCGACCTTTGCCCACATAAGGCAATTTGATCCGGCTTATCCCCGGCTAACTTGGGTTGTTCATGGGGAGGACGGTTTTTTGGTTAATGTTCTGGAGTTGTTACGTCATCATCATCCGTGGGATCCCCGACTTTACAACATCCTAAAATATTGTCGAGTAACTCTCGAGGTACTCGCTCTCCAAAATGCTCGTACAACGATGTTGCAAAAGTTTTGCAATGTCGAAGTGCGACGCTCTCGTTTATGGGAAATACAAAGGGTTTCGCCGCCTATTAGGCCCCCATCACCACCGAGAGGAGAGGATTTGCCATTAATAATAACGGCATTCACTCAACAATTAGCGGCTAAACAAGAACAAATGAGAGCAGATCGAGAGCACTTGATGAGGCTCACACGGGAGTTGTCAAAAAAAAAAAAAACGGTAGCTGGTATGTATTTTTGACTTTGGCAAAATTAACTCCTCCTCCACTTTATCACTTGCCATCTTTCACCCACTCACTTACTTTTTTTGTTTTTTTTTGTTTCTCTTGTGGTTTGATAGACATATCGACGACTTCACCTCGAAGCTTAACCAGCGACAACTTTTTCTCGTCACTGAATCTTGTAAATGCATCGGTTACCTGAACCAGCGTCGACTTTCTGTCATTGATGAATCTTGAAATGGCACCGAATATCTGAACCAACGACGACCAACATTCGTCGCTGAATTTAGCGACGACTGCTGGTCGTCGCTGAACTGTTTTTACTTTGTAATATATATATTTTTTTATATGAATTAGGATTGACATTCTTGTTTTTTTTTTTTTTCCTCTCGTTGCAAAATACCAAATGGTAAGTCGGTGGTGGAAGGGCAAGGTGGCGACACTAAGAAGCATACGGGCAACGACACACACCTTGTCGACTGCTAGATTTGGAAGAAGAAGTGTGGTGGTGACAAAGGCACTGCGGAGTAGGGGGAGGAAGGAATTTCCGTGGGTCAGAGCGGTGCACTCGGATTTGGTGGAGGAGTTCTACCGGTTCAAGAAGGCGGGTATAAAAATGTCTCAAACTATTGTGGGGACCATGGCAGTTCATACCATTAAACGTATGAAGAAAGATAATGCGAGGTTGAATCTAGACAAATCGAGAAAGTAGATCAAAATGAAAATGACAAAACGATGGACTCTACGGTTTTGGGAGAAACACAATATTGTCACGAGGGCTCAAAAAAGAAAGTTACAATTAAGCTCAGAGAAAGAGGAGTACATTCAAAAAACGGTAGCATGTCACATAAGAGAGTTAAAACATAGATTTTTATTTAGTAAGCTTTTTGTACTTTTACACAACTCATTGATGTGTGTTGTAATATATGTTACATGTATTATTTGTTATGTTTTTGTCGAGGGTTATAAATGCAAATACGCGAATGAAAGTTGTTGCCCCTACCATCCTATTTATGTGTGTTGTTTTTTTTTACATCTTTATGTATTATTGTTATATTAGATCGCTACAACGAGGATCTAGTCGAAAACATGGACGAGACCCACGTCATTGTAAATATGGATAACAAAAGAAAGCTGGGTGTTGAAAAGAGAGGTATTTTGTAGTCTTTCTTGTGACCTTACAGCAGCCCTCATACTTGTCGTAGTCATTGAGGACCTGCAAGTTGCCATGCAGCCATGGCTGCCTCTAGCAGCTAAAGAGACAGGTAGATCACTAGTATAGTTTTCTACAAAACATAGACTTCCAGTTGAAGGACTTGATCCAAAGACCTCTGGATGAGCGCCGTACGGATTAGCCGTCCGCCTTATCTAGTAGGTCTTGAAAAAGTGATACACGTATATGACGCGATATTTATTTAAACATGTACGACGCCGGATATTCCATTCAACAATTTACAAGACGATTTATGCATAGAAACATACCGGTCCGCACGAAATCGGACCGCACGAAATATACGAATCAACATTTAATTTCGACGGACGAAATCAAATGTCCAGGTCTGATCTAACGACTCACAGTGGAGCCGGAATGACGGAATAACAGTTTGGCCGTTTGCGGACCACATGTCGGCGGATGACACGAGGCAACACATGGTTGGACAGCGGATATTACGGGGGGAGCAACTACTGCTCCGGAACTCACACGCGTCAGCGGACCGGCCATGCCGTAGTATGGCCGTACAAGAAGTACAGCGCTACTTGTACCTTCTTGTACTTTACAGTCAAATGATTGGTCGAGTACCTTACTAATAGGTTTAGAGAGGTAGCTTAAGACTTATAATATTTTTGGTTTTTCAGCCTCTCTCCCAGAGTGCACTTGTATTTATGGACCAACTTTGGTCAGCCATAACTTAATGCTCGGGTGAGCAAATACATTGATTATTTTTGCTACAGACTCAGGGGAGTCCAAGCTACACAAAAGTGTAGTCTGTCAAAGTTTTTGCGTGCCAGGGTGGCACTTATTCATTGCCAAATTCAAAAGTGCAAATATTATCCTAGAGGCTTCATATAAGCTGACATTCTGTGGACCAATGGAGGTCACACAATTTCAGGTTATGGGCCCACCCTCTAGGGTGCCCATTTATAGTTGAACAGGGTTCATTTATTGGGAAACCATGATGAGGGGTGCATTAGTTGAAAAACGGCTATGGGGCATTGTGAGTGGTCGTGTGCGTCGGCCATCCGAAAAATTGGGAGTTCCACCAAGGTTGGGAGGATTTCGGTTCACAGGAGGATCTGCGGGGGCAGAGGTGGAAGAGGATGGTCGAGAGAGCATCGTGTCAGACATAGAGAACAAGAAAGGGAAGGAGAAACTCACACCGATGCCTACTGGATTGGTTTTGGTAGCAGATGTTTTAGAAAACCGAGGCTAATGATAGTGAAATCTGGGATTTCAACAATACCGTGGCGACTCATTTTATTCTTGGGCGTCTCACCCAGGCAGTGGCTACACCTCATCTTCATGTGGACAGGGCGGACGAGTTGTGGGAGGCTTTTGTCATCATTTACAAGAGTGGTACGATTCAGCAGCAGAAACTGGCAGATTAGAAGGTACAGACATATGTGTACAAAGGGGGAAAGATGTTAGATTTTTGTAATGACTTGGCCGGGTTATTTATGGAGTTGGAGAGTGTAGGGAAAAGGGAGACCGAGAAAGAGAAGGTGAATACTTTGTTGATGAAACTCCTAGATGATTATGAAAACATTGTTAATAGGGTTCACGACTTGCCAGGTCTGTTGTTTTGAAAAGTTAGTTTCGTGCGTACGTGACATTTTGTGCGCACGCGATGTTTATGCGTAAATTTAATTAACGAAATTAATGTGGTGGTTCGAATGGTTTTTGGATTGGGGGAGTAGATGTACGAGGAAAATTAAAAGGACGTGAAAAAGTAATTAAGTGGGCCGCGAAATCGCGTCCATCACATGATATTTATATTGGACGGTCCAGATTCGTTTGATGAAATTTGTAAGGTTTGTAAATATTTGCAACAATGTTTTGTCCTATGTGTATTAGGCATTAGTGTAAATTTATTCATTTTGACATGTCACGAAGTATTCGGGTTACGTACGGTTGGTATGCCTCCGTACATTCAGTAGTGAGCTCTAGTGTATATTTGTAGGACTTCGTCATTTTGGACTTAAGGAACTTTTTGGACCAAAAACTGTTTATGGGGATTTTTGGTAATTTTATCTGAGGATTTCTCTCAGATCTGTTGGCAGAATTGTCTGAAACTCTGCATGTGTGTTCCTCTCTATATTGTTTATATTTTCACAGATTTTCAGGCCTATTGTGTGCCTGGTCTGTGTTTTACTTCATTGTGAAGTTAGTCTGTTTAATCAAAGTTCTGGCAGACTGTTTTTCTGCAACTTTGACTAGATGATGTGATCACTCTGTTTATTATTTTTATCTGAAACTTTGTGAGGTTATTTTATAGCCTATATAATATCTGTTAATTTATTTTTAGCTTGTTTTGTTAATTTTGTTGAATTCTGTGTCTATCCAAAGTACGCTGTTTTTAGGGTAGTCTGTGGTACTTACGAGGGTGAATCCATGGCTAGAAATGGCTATGGACAACAAGATCATCGATGGATGTGGAACTCTGTTGTGGGAATGATTTTGGTTCGGGAAAACACAATAGAGATTGGGAGAGGAGGAAAGAGTGTTCAGGCATTGGTTGCTGGAACTAATTGGGGAGATAAGAATTCCAAGAAAACCTTATGGAAAATTTGGTGGAAGGGGAAGAGGAAATCAACTAGAAGGATCTGGATCGAGGCCTCCGAAGGGGCTTTGTCAATTTTGTAAGAAGCCAAGACATTAGATGGCGGAGTTTACTAAACTGACACAGCTGAGATTGAAGGAGGAACAGGTCAGAAAAATAGCCGCAAAGATAAAGAAGGCATTTGTAGCAACACAAGTCATCGGAGAGGACTCCGATGAGGACGATGGAGAACTCCTCCTCAACGAGAAGCTGGAGGTGAAAGGTGAGCCAAAGATCCAAGGGGGCAAAAGTGTGCTTTCGGTGGAGTAAGAGAAGCTGTTGAAGAAGGATGGATTATTGATTCAAGAGCCTCTATGCATATGTGTAGAGAAAAACCATTGTTTACCAAAATGATAAAGATCCCTATTGTAGAGATAGAGTATGGGGATGGGAGAATAGTCACCACTAATTTAGTGGGATCTGTGGATATGAGAGTCTTAGTTGATGGAAAAGCATCCATAGTCACTTTCTCTGATGTTCTTTTTATCCCAGAGTTGAACAAGAATCTTATCTCTACGTTATTCTTAGATGATAAGGGTTTTGAGACTAGTACTAAGAAAGAAATCTTTGTTGCTAGCTATGAGAATGAAGTGTACTTCACAGCTGAAAAGGGTAGCCAAGGAATGTTCAGGCTGAATTTGAGTAATGGAAAGACAGGAGTTTACTATGCTGGTGTAAGTGATTTGATGATGTGGCATAAAAGATTGGGGCATGTACATCTAGATAGATTAAAGGAAATGAAGAAAATGGGTGTAGTTGAGGGCATACATTTTGGAGATAATGAGACTTTGGATAATTGTAGTGGGTGTGCTAATGGAAAAGCCCACAGATTGCCTTTTCCAAAAGCCGCAACATATAAGGGTGAAAAGGTTTTAGATTTGGTTCACACTGACATATGGGGACCCGCCAAAGTGCCATCAGTTGGAGGGAAAAGATTTATGCTTACCATCACTAATGATTGGTCTAGATACTCTAGAGTATATTTCTTGAAAAACAAATGTGAGGCTTCGGCTTATTTTAAGGAATATAAATCATAGAGTGAAAAGCTTCATGAGACACCCATAAAAAGAGTGAGAAGTGATAATGGGGGGGAATTCACTTCTAATGAGTTTGAGGATTACTTGAAAGAGGAAGGGGTTCAACACAAAAAGATTGTCCCAAAGAACCCAGAACAAAATGGTGTAGCCGAGAGACTAAATCGGACATTAAGTGATAGTGCCCGTAGTATGTTGACGGATAAAAAGATAAAGAAAAGTTTTTGGGCAGAAGCTATGAATTGTGCTGACTATCTCAAAAACAGAGTCCTTACCTCAGCTGTAAAAGGTCAAACACCTTATGAAAGATGGATCGGGAGAAAACCTAATATATCACACTTAAAGGTGTTTAGAAGTCAAGTGTTTAATTTAAACACAAAAAAATCTGATTGGAAGTTAGATGTCAGAGGAAAGCCAGGATACTTACTTGGGTATGATGAGAACGTAAAAGGGTATAGAGTTTATGATCTCGGAACAGAAGACATAATTCTAGTAAAACACTTGGTAGTTATGGATGAAGGAAAATCCATAGATCCCTTTAAGTACACTAAGCCTGTCAGAATTAGAATTGAATCCGAAAGTGAGTTAGATACAGATTCTACTAACCGAACTCCGGTTCAGCCTGACCGTGCAGGGGAAGAGAAAAATCTGACCGAGAGTCACCCTCTCTTGGAGTCACAACTTCCGATTCAAACAGAGGAAGAAAACAAGGAAATACAAGAAATGGACTATGAACGACCGGAGATGGACTCCACGAATAGGGGAGAAGGTGAAGTTGTTCGGAGAAACCCGAGATTACCCTCCATTTCAGCGTCAGAATTTGAAGGAGGAAGGAGAAGCAGCAAGAGACTTCAAGAGAGACAAGTGAACAACAAGGTAACTAAGCTGTCACATTTGAGCGAACCCCAGATTTACTCATGAGCAGTTAATAGTCCGGAAGGTGGTAGATGGGTGACAGCTATTAATGATGAGATGGCTTCCATTATGGAAGCAAACACTTAGGAGTTGGTGGATTGTCTTCCGGATAGAAAACCAATAGGATGCAAGTGGGTATTTAAGTTGAAGCTCAATCTAGATAACACTATCGAGCGATACAAAGCCAGATTAATGGCAAAGGGGTTCACACACAAGGAAGGAATCGATTATGAGGAGACTTTTGCTCCAGTTGTTAAATTCCCCTCCGTCCGGATTCTACTTAGTCTCTCGACAGCGGAAGACATGGAACTGCACTAGATGGACATCAAAACCGCTTTCTTACATAGAGAATTGGAAGAAGAGATCTTCATGCGACAACCAGAAGGATTTGTGGAGAAAGGAGAAGAAAGCAAGGTGTGCAGATTGATAAAGTCCCTTTATAAACTAAAGCAAGCTCCACGCCAATAGAACAAAAAGCTGGACGAGTTTTTGACAAGTTTGGGATATATCCAAAGCAGTTCGGATCATTCCAACTACTTATTTGAGGATGAGGAAGGTATAATTTTCATTGCCATATATGTTGATGATTTGATTGTTTTAAGTAAATCAATAGTGAAAATTAATAGATTGAAAAAGGATCTAAAGAGTAGATTTGAAATGAAAGATTTGGAGGAGGCAAAGTACATTTTGGGAATTCAAATGGAGATGATAGAGAAAAGAAAACAATTAGACTAACTCAAAAGGAAGCAATTGGGAAAATGCTTGAAAATTTTCAAATGGGAAAAGCAAATAGCTGTACGACTCCAATGGACTTAAAGAAGGGAAATGAGGGGAGCTCAGAGGAGGGAGTCTTGATCTTGGATAATGAGCTAGGACTTGAGGAAAGCAAGTTCATGAAAACTATTCTGTACACACATGTTGTCAGTAGTTTGATCTACTTTATGAACTGTATTCGTGCTGATATAGCTGCAGCTGTGGGAGCATTAAGTATGAGTCTGAATGATCCTAGGAAGAAAGATTGGGAAGGGGCCAAAAGGGTCATGCGGTATTTGGTAGGAACGAGAGATTTGTGGTTGCATCTGGGTGGTGATAATACTGACATCACTACTTGGAGTGATGCCAGTTATGGGGATGCTACGATGAGGAGGTGTACTTCTGGGTATGTGTTGTATTTTGGGAATGGGGCTTCCTGTTGGAGCAATAAGCAACAAAAGGTGATTGCTCCGTCCACCATAGAGGCTAAGTATATGGTCTCTTGTTCGGCTGTGAAAGAATTAATGTGGGTGAAATCTTTGCTTCAAGAATTGGGATACATGAAGAATAGAGTACAAAAGATATTTTGTGATAATCAAGCTGCGATTGTAATTGCAGCAAACCCTAAACATCATTTTCAAGCAAAACACATGGATATTCGTTTGAGCTTTGTTAGGGAGAAAGTTAAGAATAAAATCATTAGTTTGGAATATAGACCAAGTGGAGAGATGGTAGCAGATATGATGACTAAACGGGTTCCTTCTTCTAAATTGATATTTTGTAGAGAGAAGTGTGGACTGAAGCAAAAGATAGACTAGAAAATAAGGGGAGTGTTGAAAAGAGAGGTATTTTGTAGTCTTTCTTGTGACCTTACTGCAGCCCTCATACTTGTCGGAGTCACTGAGGACCTGCAAGCAGCTATGCAGCCATGAAGCCATGGCTCCCTCTAGCAGCTAAAAAGACAGGCTGATCACTAGTATAGTTTTCTACAAAACATAGACTTCCAGTTGTGGGACTTGATCCAAAGACCTCCGGATGACCGCCGTACGGATTAGATGTTCGCCCATTTAACAATTTACGAGACGATTTATGCATGGAAACATACCGGTCCGCACGAAATCGGACCGCACGAAATATAAGAATCGACATTTAATTTTGACGGACGAAATCAAATGTTCGGGTCTGATCTAACGACTCACAGTGGAGCCAGAATGCCGGAATAACAGTTTGGCGGTTTGCGGACCAGATGTCGGCGGATGACACGAGGCAACACATGGTTGGACAGCGGATATTACGAGAGGAGCAACTACGGCTCCAGAATTGACACGCGTTAGCGGACCGGCCACACCGTACTATGGTCGTAAAAGAAGTACAACGGTACTTGTACCTTGTTGTACTTTACAGTCATGTGATTGGTCGCGTACCTTAGTAATAGGTTTAGAGAGGTAGCTTAAGACTTAGAATATTTTTGGTTTTTCAGCCTCTCTCACAGAGTGCACCTGTATTTATGGATCAACTTTGGTCAGCCATAACTTAATGCACAGGTGAGCAAATTCAGTTATTCTTTTTGCTGCAGACTCAGGGGAGTCGAGGCTACACAAAGCTGTAGTTGGTAATAGTTTTTGCGTGCCAGGGTGGCACTTATTCTTTGCCAAAGTTAATAGTGCAAATATTATCCTAGAGGCTTCATATAAGCTGACATTCTATGGACCAATGGAGGTCACAAAGTTTCATTGGGTTTTCGCGGGGACGAGGTGGTTAAATAGGCGGACGTTGCGGGAGGCGGAAAGTCCATGACTTTAATGGTTCGACTCACGGGCGAAGTGAACGCCCGAATTGAATCTCCTATGTTAATCGTCGCCAACAAGCTCCGTAGTTACCCCATAAAAGGCATCCACGATGACATACCAAGTGTGTTTCCTTCCTCATGTGTAATTTTTCCTCGTAAATATTTATTATCTTTCTCATTCTCCCTTGTATTCCACACCAAAACCAATATTTTTTGTGTTTTGTGTTGTTTGTAGTGTTTTTTCCCCATCCTTTTTTTACCCTCTCTCCCCCTCCCTCACCCAATATCTTTCCCCCTCTCTCTCCCTCTCTCTCTTATACATCTTGCCTCCTTCCCTCTCCTTTTCCCTCACCGTCCCACTCTCTTTTTCTCCTTATGCCATATCTATATCCATCTCCCCTTCATGCAACTCCCTCCCTCTCTCTATTTTGTAGGAGTTTGTTATCGTACCAAGTCTAAGGTTGGAACAACAAGATGTTGTTTTTGAAGATTTAGTTTCGTGCGTACGCGACGTTTCATGCGTACTCGACGCGATTTGTAATGCGTGAGTCCTAACTGAATTTAATGTGGAAGCTCGAATGGATTTGCGGATTGGGGAGTAATGGTATAAATTCTTTTTAAGCGTACGGAATCAAATTTGAGTGACGCGAATCAAATTACGGAGAGTACGGTTTGCGTAATGTGAAATGGACGGCGGATCGCGAAACGATCTGATGTAATCGATTTTGAAATGTTTTTGTAAAAGTGTGTCGCCCGTACAAAACATAATGTGAGAGGCGCATTTATGAAAAAGACGCGGTTTCGGTACGGAAAAGATTTGGAAAGTACGATTTCATTTCGGCAAGTGGTTCGCGCTATTTTTGGATGTACTATCAAGTGGGTCGTACGTATGTGATGACGGGTTACTACATGGACTTATCGAGAAGTGACTAAGCAAGTTGTCACTTATGACGCGGATTTGTGGGTGCGTCGGTGTAATTATTTGAAACATCAATATTTTGTTTTATGCGAACTAATGATTTAGTGTTGATTAAAATAGTTATAATTTACGTGATTAATGAGGATATCGACACTTTAATTTATGTGTCGTATTTACAGACAAGTGTACTCTTAAGATTGCTTGACTTTCAGGTGTACGCTTACGATTAGTTTATTCTTAATAGTAGGTTATCATGTTTAAATAGGAGATAATGATAGTTACGTAATTTCCAATTAGGATTTTGTCGTAATAAGATATTATGTTTTAGTGGAAATTATGTTGGATATTTTGACAATTAGTGATTTGTTGACAGCTCACAAGTGTATAGATAGCTATGAGCTTTGTTAGCGAAATCATCAATGCTTGTTAGAAAAGTAGGGACCAAAGATGTAGTATTTTAGGGTTGTCGATTAGGTCATGCACTTTGAATGATATAATGATTATTTGCTTATACTTTGATTATACTTTTGTTTATGTGTGATGCATTTGTTTGTTATTATTTATTTATGTTATTTTATATATGTTTGATATGCATTGTTTATGCATTTGTCCTAGGGTTTGTTTATGTCGATTATTCCATCAAACCTTAAATGTTGTCATAGGGTTTATTTATGTTGATTATTCCATGAAACCCTAAATGTTGTTTGTTGCGTCTGTGTACGCATATGGAGGATGCATTTCAAATGATTGTTCATTGACCTAACTTTGCTTAGCTTCTTGCATGATAGTTTGGGTTGCTTCTGCGGTCTATTTTAGACCAAATAACAACACAAGACGGTCTTCCCACAATGGATCGTTGAGTCGAGGTCAAACCAAGGAGAACGTGATGGGCGAGAAAAGGTTATTTTTGTGGACAATTGTGGCGGGCACAATATGTCCGAGGAGTTGAACACTGCTCTACTCGCAAAGAGAATAACCCCCCACTTTTTCCCACCGTGTGCAGCACATCTAGTGCAACCCGGTGATTCATTTGTAATCTCAAAAATAAAAGAGGTATGGTAAAGAAAATGGGAAGATTGGAAAATGAAGGGGATAGAGAGCCACAAGTGGTCCTTACCTACGGGCCAAAAATGGTCGGGTAAGTTAGTTGGACCGGGGAAATCATTTTTCTTAAAGTTCGCACGCGATTTAATTTGCGAGGTGAACGAAATGAAGGACAAGAATGGCATGAGGTATGCACGGAAGGCGATGATCCAATGTGGATTGTCATTGAAGCATGGGAAATGGGAGGAGAGTATGCTTACGTAAGATTTGCAAGTGATAATCATGAAATGGGGAAACCATTTCTAGGGCGACGAGGTGCCACCTCTTTCGGCTCCTACACGGGATTTACTCCAACTCATTCGACAGGCCGACATTTAAGAGGATGAAGCTAGTCATGACGGAGACTTAGATGACTACAGTGATTTTGAGGATTTTTACAGAGAGGTGGTTTAATCAGGAGAGGTGGTAAAATGGATAATGGGCGTTTGCAAAAAAATTAATAATAGTGTGTGCAGTATACATTGTGTTTCTTTCTTTCACATTGAATATTATATATCTCTCTTTGATTTTTTGTTTTCATATTTTGTCTGCGCAAGTTGAATGACCAAAATTATAGATGAAATGCATTTGTAGTGATGGTGTAAATACGCTTCCTAAATTGCAGTATCATGCTGCCATTCAGCGACGACACATTGTTGTCGCCGATTGGCCGGATAAGAAATATACCATCCAACGACAACATAACATCGTCGCTGGATGGCAGAACTTATAGTATGCAATAAAGATAACAAGGGTAATAGTATAAGAGATATAAAGTAGAGAGACCATGTGAGAGGAAGGGACAGGAAAATAAATAAAGAATGGGATAGTGACATGTAAGAAAAGAGAGAACCATAAGGCTGGATTTTAAGGATGTAAAAAAAAAGTTTGAAACATAAGAACACAAGTTGGAGAATATAAAGACTAGAGGGACGGATAGTTTTGTTAAGTTCAATATTAAACAAAGATGGAAAATAAAAGAGAAATGATTATGGGATGGAGAATTGGGTTCGGACCCCTTGTGTTGACACAGTGTCGGTGGTGAATGGTGAAAAATTATAAAAGCCATTCAGCAACGACACATTCTTGTCGTTGACTAGCAAGATAGAAAACATAACACTCAGCGATGATATAGTATCGTCGATATAGTAAGGGGGAGAGAGACAGACAAATTCAAAATGATAGTTAAATGACATAAAAATACATAGTAAAGTGAAGATAGTGCGACAACAAAAAAGGGAGAGGGAGAGATACCGACAGATCAAGGATTTGGGGGGAAAGAGATAGTGCGGCACATCGAGAGGGTGAGAAGGAGAGGGAGGGGGAGAGGGAGTTAGAGAGGGAGAGGGAGGAGGAAAGGGAAAGAGAGAGAGAAAGGGAGAGGGAGAGGGAAAGGGAGAGGGAAAGGGGGCGGAGTCAATGAAGAGGGAAACCAAGGGACGCCAGATATAGCGAGGGAGAAGGAGCCGCCACACGTGAATCTTGTTGACGTACGTAAAACTTGCCGACCGATACCCGGAATTGTGGTAAAATCCACACTAAAACCTATATTAAATTGGACCCACCAGCATAACATTTGAGCTGGTGGTACAGTGGTTAGTACATTCACAGCTAAATTGAAAGGTCCCAGGTTCAAATCCTGGCCGGCTCATCAATCCCTTTATTGGGATCGTCCATTCTATCCCCCGATTCTAAGAATCTTAACAAATCCATGGAAGCGAAATGAAAGTGATGGTGGCATTTTCGCCTGCTTCCTCATGAAACGAAAGAATTTGTCTGTTTGCCAAAATGACGGCACATCGTCAGATCACTAAAAAAAAAACAAAATGTTTGGTTGGATGTGATTCGTCCAAAGAGGGATCCATTTTTATGTGGATAGTCCGCATTTGGCGTTACTTCGACCCAAATATCACCAACGCCAAATGTTGTATTTTTATTCTATTTATTTTACCCATTAACTATAATTTGTGGTCCTTTTGTCACTTTGACCCTATATTAACGTATACATTAATCTAATGCATGGTGAAATCACGTCTAAACACCATATTAGAATAAACATTTACAGTAAATTCGTTCGTTTCCACCGAAACCGGATACTCATTGACTTTAACTGGACACAAAACATGTTATAGTGTTTATATAAACGGAACAACGAAAATCACATGAAGTAAGCGTTCGCAGTTTCAAGACGTTGTATGTGGGCGTGTAACTACACACAGTTCAATTATTTAACTGGAAGTTCGTGACCTCCCACATGCGAACTTATTTTATATTCACACTTTAAACAAGGAGATTGTAGGGGAATGTGTGCGAACGTGGTTTTTGGCGACGAGGTTGAACCTTTTTTTTAGCGCACGCTCGTATGCATGCGCGTATGATTTAAAATTTATTTTTTTTAAATTTCAACTACAAAAGGTACATTTATGTACGGTCTGACATCGACCGTACACCACACTATTTATATATTACTGTACTTTCGGACTTCACGCTATTTTGTACGGTACATCAATTAACGTGAAGGAAAAATTAAAATAACGTATCCTATTTCGGGAAAAAAAACAAAATTTTTAGAACCCAAATTAGTGACCTTGACACTATTAACGATTCGCGGTGTACTTACCTGAACTGCAATGTGTCAAGCCACGTGTGTCCAGACAGTCAGCGCACTTCACCGAAAAAAGCGCAGCATTTTTGTACGGACAGGCTGAGATCTTATGTACGACAATGCCTCCATGTACGGCTCATCTCGCACTGACTGCATTGTGCAGTACAGTACTGTACTGTAGTGTACGGTACAGTAGTGTGCACCAAAAGCTTATATTCTTTACGACGGACTTCCATTAAAGGCTCCCTCTCCTGCAGTCTCTCCATTGGATGGCAAGTTTGGCGCCATGCGGAGAACCACGGATGAGTGCGTTCTGGCCCTAGAAGCGCCCACTGCTTGGAAAGGCAAAGGCGCGGGAGGAATATGGAACTGTACGGAAAACTATGAGGAAGAAGAAATGGCAATCTCCAGGAAGCGGTCCAGGTCTGGAAAACCTAAGAAGTATATGGAGGACCAGGGGAAAAAAGAGGAGAAGAAGGAGAAGAAGGAAGAGGTAAAGAAAGAAAAGGTGAAGAAGGAAAAGGAAAAGGAGAAGGAGAGGGAGAGTTTATCTGGAAGTAAAGACCGAAGAAGCAAAAAAGCAAAAGTCGAAGTATCGGAGCCATTGCCGTCGACGAAGAATAATGGAGAGAGAGATGGAATTGAAGACCGAGGAAGGGGGAGAGTGAGAGGGAGAGGGAGAGGACGGGGAAAAGGGATAGGAAGCAGGAGCATGAGCGCAAGCGAAAGTGAAAGTGAAAGAGGTAGGAGTAAAAGGGAGAGGGAGAGGGAGAGGGAGAGGGAGAGGGAGAGGGAGAGGGAGAGGAAAAGAGACTGGGAAACAGAAACAGACTGGCACAATGAATGTCACAGAAACGGGGACAGTTAGAGGGAGAGGAAGAGGGAGAGGGAGAGGGCGGGGAAGAGGGAGAGGAGATGGAAAAGAAACAAGAGGGAGAAAGAAACTGCCTGCTATTCAACAAAACCCTAATGCTAGTCCTAACGATGTTTCCGAGAAGGTGGTCTATAGTTTGGAAACTGGTAAGTCTGATTCTGATTCGGGGTCAGATTCCGACATGAAGCCATGGCCGGTGGGATGGGGAGTAAAGAGAAAGAAGAGAGGTAGGAGACCGACAGGATGGTCTGGTATGGGTCAGTTCAGAAATAGTGTGGTAGAAATTCCTTTTGAAAAACACGGAAACTTTGAGGAAAGTTCGTTAATAAAGGATTTTGAGGTGCGGTTGGTTTCTGGAGATGATGGTGTTCCTGGAAACGTGGTTTCTAGAAAGGGAGATGAAGCTGTTGAAGAGGACCAAATTAGGGTTTTTAGTAAAGGTAAGGGAATGGGACAAAGACAGTGTTATTCCACAGGTGGTTCAGGAGGAGGAGGAGGAGGAGGAGGAGGAGGAGGAGGACAGGTAAGTGTAGGGGGGGGATTTGGAGAAAAGCATGAAATGGTGGAAGGGATAAAGTTGAAAGCGAGAGAGGATGGTAGTAAAGGTTTAAGGAAAGCGGAACCTCGAATAAGACGAACGATGAATTCGTTACAGAATGTGTTTGAGGATAGTTTGTCTCTCAAGAAACCTCCGTTTGGAGCAAAAATTGGGAGGAGGGAAAAGAGTAAAAAAAGGGAGGAGGCGAGTGAAGAGAACGGGGAGAAGGGTAAGAAGAGGGAGGAGGGGGGTGAAGAAAACAAAGAGGAGGTTGAGACGAGGGAGGAGGGGGTTGAAGAGAACGAGGAGAATAGTGAGGAGAGGGATGAGGTGGGTGAAGAGAATGAAGAGGAAGGTAAGGAGAGAGAGGAGGGGAGTGAAGAGGACAAAGTGGAGGGTAAGGAGAGGGATGGGATGGATGAAGAGAATGAAGACAAGTGTAAAGAGTGGAAGGAAGGAGGTGAGGAGAACGAAGAGAAGGGTAAGGAGAGGGAGGTGGGTGAAGATAACCGAGAGAAGGGTAAGGAATGGGAGGAGGTGGGTGAAGAGAACAAAGAGAAGGGTAAGGAGAGGGAGGAGGGAGGTGAAGGGAATGAAGACGACAAAGAGCACGACGAAGGGCAGAGGGAGGAAGATGTGAGGGGAGAACCTGAAGGCATGGACGTTTCAGGTCCGGAGGAGGTTGAGTTATGTGAGGCATATTTTGACTCTCCAGATGAAATTATGGACAGTTCATTGAACGATGAAGGTTTGGAAAAACTAATTGCATGTGCGAAAGCAGATTTGGAGAACGGAAGTTTCGAGGGTGGTGATATGTACTACATTTCCAAAGTTCTTGAACCTCAGTTGAGAGCTGTCTGTACCGACACCAAAGATGCCGAAAAATCAGAAAGTAAAGGGAGACCGCTGATGTCTGAGAGCTGGAGTGGTAGTGAACATAGTGGTGAGGAAAATGATAGTGGATGTGGGGAAACAAGTGAGAAAGAAGCTAGACAATTACGTGATGATGTGGCTCCTATACAGTCAATAGGGGAGAGTTTAGGTTTGCATGGTTCAAATATACATAGTGAAGAGAATGTGGTCCTGGAGCCAAGAGATGCGTGTGTAGGTATGGACATGGATGATTTGAGGACTAGTACAGTAATTGAGCAGTGTTTTCTTCATACAGAGGCCGTTGGAAGTCCCCAGGAAGCTGGAAATGAGTGGAAAATTGGAGAAATGGGTGAGGAGTTGGACTTAAATGCAAAAAATGACACAGATAACGGTGGGGATTCCGTTAAATGTTTGGAAGACTTGAAGAGCGAATCTGTACAAGCATGTGAAGGTATGGTTCTTGACAGTGAAGCAGACGAGAATTTGGGGTTGCTTGTTTCAAAAATGAATTTTGAAGACAATCCGTCGTCGGGTTTGGACATGGGGGATTTGAGGACTGGTATTGTTACCACGGATAGTGTTCTCTTCACAAAACTCCCTGAGCATCTCGAGGAGACTGCAAGTGAGAGAAAATCAGTTGATTATCAAGATAACAACGAGGATTGCAAACAGAATTGGAACAAAGGTGGAGACGATGACAAAAGTAGCGAAATGAATTGGGAAAAATGTGGAGAAGATGACAAAGATAATAATGAGGATAGCATAGAGAATTGGGGAAAATGTGGAAAAGATGTTAAAAAGGCTTCTGATAATGTGGTCTTTAACAAGGAAGAAAAAGAAGAAGAGAAGAAAAGGAGGAGGAGGAGGAGGAGGAGGAGGAGGAGGAGGAGAAGGAGGAGGAGGAGGAGGAGGAGGAGGAGGAGGAGGAGAAGGAAGGAGGAGGGGAAGGAGGAGGAGGAGAAGGAGGAGAAGGAGGAGGAGGAGGAGGAGAAGGAGGAGAAGGAGGAGGAGGAGGTGAAGGAGTAGGAGGAGGAGAATGCGGAGGAAGAGGAGGAGAAGGTGGAGGAGGAGGAGGGGGAGAAGGTGGAGGAGGAGCAGGAGGAGAAGGAGGGGAGGAAGGAGGAGGAGGACTTGAGTCGGTGATTCCAAAACTGTATGCTGAAGAAAGGGTGATATTGAAACCGGATGCTGAATCTGTGGGTTTGGATTTGTCTCATCTGGAGGAGAGTTTGAATTTGGCTCATCTGGAGGAGAGTGTAGGAGAGCCCGAAAACTTGCAGACAATTGGAATGGAAGATAGACATTGTTCTGTTGCTGTTGATCTGAATGGGAAAGCGAGTGTAGAAGTCATCAATACAGAAGATCGAAGTTTGGCAATTGTTCCGACTCAAAAAGAATGTTTAAATGAAGAACTTTTCAATGAGAGACAGTGGACGGAAGAAGAAATGGAAGCAGCTTTGCGGGACCTTAATAATTTCCGGCGATCAAAGGATCGCCAATTGCCTCTAGGCACATATGTAAAACTGCAATGCTTTTCAGTTAAGAACTTTGACCAGAAGTATGAAGGAAAGGAGGGTGTCGTGGAGGCAGTAACCTGTTTTAAGCAGTACTTAGTGGTAAGTGATTTCTATTGCACTATTTCTGTTGATTAGATAATGAGCCTAAGTAAGGTTGAGAGCGATGAATAACATTCACCAGGAGAAGGCTCACTTTTTCAAAAAAATAAATAAATCAGAAATAATCTTTTTGGCCAGCAAGCTATTCCATTATGCAGTTATTGATGTGGCTGGTCGTCTGTTTTCATTCATTTTTGAACTTAATGCGTTGTGAACGTACAGGACAAAAACAAGCCGCATAAAATAGTGACATTTCTATTGTGGTTGTTGCCTGTTTTATTCTTTTTCAGAAAGTGGCGGGAGTGCGGAAACGTGCTCCGTCTCGAGACTGTTTGTTGGTTTTGGCACTTCCTGAGAGTTTAAAGTTGAACTCAGAGGATTTTTCACCAAGTGGGGAATGGAGTGGTATGACAGCCTCAGAATTAAATGCGGCTTCTGCCGCTGCCCGAAAAAGAAATTTTATAAGCGATATCGTTTGTTCTCGTTCGATGTCCATTAATGTGGCCTTAAGTAGCAGTAAATTTATGACAAATGTGGCTTCGAATATCAAAGTAGTTGTAGATAGAGCTTTAAACAATAGATGCAGATCGGTTGCAAATGTAGTTAAAAACACCGCAGTGGTTGTTCATGTAGAACCGAATGGCTTGATGGGCGGAGATATCGTAGGTCCTAGTAACACAAGTTTGATGGGAAATTCGATGGAAATTTTGACAGAAAATGTGACAGAAAACTTGACAGAAACCTTGACAGAAAGTTCTGGCATCGCTAATAGGCTCAGGAAAAGACAAACAGCGAAAGTTGTCGCACATAATAACAAGGGGAAATGTGGAAATTCGAGTAACGTAGCTGATGGGTCTATTGTGAATTTTAATAAGGCCAATTCATCACAGTTAGCTCTGTCAAAGGAGAAGGATAATGGAAAAAGCATTTACGAGAAGGACGACGAAGGGGATAGTGTTATAGAAGAGGTGATTTTCTCTCTTTCCCTTCCTTTCCTTCCTCTTTTTCTACCATATGACTGCCAGTCACATCTTTGTGACAAAAGAAAGGCTTTGGTTTTTCAATTTGTCGACCTCGTTGGCGTTTATACAATTATGGGAAGGCTTTGTTAATCAATTTTCATTGCTGGTATTTAAGTAGCGGCTTTTTTTCCTCTCTCTTTTGTATTTATTTTACTTTCTTAGGCGATTATGCAAAAATCTGGAATCACATTTATTATTTCTCCCTTCCAAATTCCCTTTTTTCGGCAGATTAAATGGGTTTAATGAAGTTTAATATGGGTTCTTATGGTGGAACAGCTTTTAGAAATAAACGAGATTCTTGTGGCAGCCCTCACAGACCCTAACGAGGTGAGTTTATGTCACAAAAAAACCCTAAAAAACCTTAAATACAAACTTGTCGGGATTGACACTAGTAAATCATAACCTGTGAATAAAATGAATTGGAATATATTTCAAGGAAGGTTCTTACGTGCCCACTAGAGACTTCTTTTTTTTGTATTTTTGCTGGTGATGTGTTAGTGTTGAAATCTTAAAATTGACGATTAAGATGTTTTGTTCGACCTACCCATCGTTAATTTAATGATCTTCTTTCGCTGACGCTTACTCGTCAATTTTGTCTTTTTGTTTCGTCCCATGAGCTTCATTTCCTGACGGTTCATTTTCAATTTTGTCTTTTTGTTTCGTCCCATGAGCTTCATTTCCTGACGGTTTATTGTCAATTTTGTCATTTCTCTTTCGTCCTTTTTTGTTTTGTCGTTTTTTGCTTTGTCCTTTTTCTTTTTCCTTTCAGGAGGCTCGTGCGAAGTCTTCCTTATGGGAGTTACTGAAAATAGACGTGACAGTGCAACAAATCGAGCTCACGGGCATTCGAAAGGCGGTGTGTGCTTTGAGACATCATACACACCCCCATATGCTCACAAGAGTAAGGGCATTGTTAGAGCAATGGGACGAGCTTCCCGGAGCATCGATTTGGCGGTAGTTTTCAAAAGAACAATTTGTAAAGGAAAGTAAGTCGATTTCGTAGATAATGGAGGTCTGGTTGTTTTAGTTTTGGTGTATATGAACCGCAGGAAGGAGTGTAAATAGAGGCGAGTAAGTTAGTAGGTAGGAAAAGTTAGAGCAGTTTTGTGTAAATGGGTTTGTCCCAAAATGAAACTTGCCATTTTTGTTCACCAAAGCGTGAAATTTGTTGCGATGTCGAGTCAACTTTATCGTGTGCGGTGACTTCGAGGGAAATGGCTGGAAAGAGAAAAAACAGAATGAACAGGCTTGACCAATTGGTAGACTTTTGGTTTCTCTGTTAGCAAAACGAAGTCTCTCAATGGTTTGTGGCTTGATTAAACATTTTTATCCATTCATTTTTTTTTATTTCCAGCTTTTGAGATAATGTTTCCGGTGAATAGATTCCAGTTTTTTTTGTCCAATCGTCCTTTGTCCTTTGTACTGTTCTCGGGTCTTTGTGGTGTGCCTTCGTGTTTCACTTAAGACGAGAAATACCTGACTGTACCAACAAAGCCCTGGGAACACTATAAAGGACAAGTGACGATCGTGCTTTCTTAATAAAGTCTTATCACAAATGATGGTAAACTCTTCGATGGACGTTATAGGTTTTGAAACCTGTGTACACATGTTTAAGGATTAATTTTTGACAAGGTTGTCGACACCATTAGATCTGAGCTTCTCGAGGAGCTCCCCTCTGGCTCTTCCCGTGTTCGTTTTTTCATGCCCGTTTTCTCTATTGCATGGGGCCTTGGTTCTAAAGCTTAGCTACGACTATTCTCTCCACTCTGCGTTTTTCCTCAACTCACCACAGCCCTCAAGTTGAGGCTTGGTAGTTTTGGTTTAGTGAGTTGCCGTGCTTTTCATTTGGGTGCTTTTATTTTACTTGACATTTTTATGTGTTCACGTTGCTTTCTTTGTTTTTTATTGCCCAGCTTGTAGTTTTGCAGTTTTGGCCATGCCACCCCTTTTGTACCCCCGGACTAAGATGGTTTACCATCGTGCTTTTTAATTTATCTTGTCTCGTATATTTTACTCGAGCTCTCTGATAAGCTCGTTAAGCCCGTGTTCTTGAGCTTGATGGCATCCATTTGTTTTGCTACACCCATGGGAGAGAGTTGATTCAGGTCTATTTGCAACACTAGTGGGATTTTTACTCCTGAGAGAGGAATCCTTTTACACACATTGTTCATCGCGGCGGATTGATATTGTTTTTGATATTATTTTGCTCGATGGTGACTTGTTGTATTTTTTGTGACATTATTTTGGAGGACCGTGCCTCGGTTAAATTTATCGCTAGGTGGTTCGACATGTTGGAGTAGCCGTGACGCGACACGACTAAGAATAGGGAGCGAGATTATGCAAACCATGATGCTAGAAATGATTTTATTCCGGTAACGGTCGAGATGGTTAGTTGTTTGGGAGTTGCTTTGGATGAGTTCCTCTCTACTAGTTGTTGACGTTCTTTCCGGAGAAGGAGCCTTGGGGAGCCCTCTTGCTTTTCTTGTTACTTCTTTTTATCGTCAACGTTTGTGAGTGGCGTTCAGTGAGTGCATGTCTCTATTCTCCTTCGATCGGCTATAGCGATTATGGGTTGTCGACTAGTTTTGTAACTCCCTCAGGGTGCTCCCCCGAGCCTAAAGGGGGTTGCATTTAGTAGATTTGTTTTTAGCTATGTTGAAGTCCGTGTAGATAATTGTTGTTTTGGGCATGCTACATTGTTGTTGTTGTGTGCTTCTTGTCCTTTTCCATTTCCGGCTTGCCCATGTTCAATTCTTAGTTTCCAATCTTTCCACCTGTTTTTCCTTTTTGCTCGCTTCCACGCACACTCGGTTCCCACCTTTTATTTTTGTTGTTCCCAATGTACTCGGATAGTTTCGCGTCGTGTTTGTTTAATTAAGTCTTTCAGTTTATTTTTGTTGTGATGGTTAAAGAAGTGTATTCACACTTGCGGCAGTTTTGCATCACACTCAAGTCGACCGACAATCTGCACTTTTGCCTTGCTTACCCTGTTTGTTTTATTCCCCCCACCTATAGTATTTCAGTTTTAGCATCGCTACCTCCTTTTGTTCCCATGGACTCAGATAGTTTACCGTCGCGCTTTTTCATAAAGTCAGCCTATTGTTACAATCTGCAGTTCATTATGAGCACTATCGTAAACTAAACTTTGTTACATCATTCCCAGTTTGAGGAGGGCGTCGTCGACTAAGTAGCTTCCTTAGATGTTACTTTTTAGATGTTACTGAGATGGTTTACCATCGTGCTTTCGGATCTACAGTTTGTCGTCTTCCCCTCCCTAACTACGCGACAGACTACTCCTCGCCACCATGAACCTACGGATCTACAGTTTGTCGTCTTCCACTCCCTAACTACGCGACAGCACTACTCCTCGCTACCATGAACCTACGGATCTGGCCTGCGGCCGCTGCCGACCGCACGCACATTGGCGAACCCATAGGTGCGATCCCGCTATGTCATTACTAGCCCTTGCCCCCCCCCATCCCCCCATATAGCGAGTTCCCAACATCATACGCACAAACGCGCACGCACACCACACACACACAGTCACTAAAAAGATGGATGGCAGAAAATGACCAATCATAGAAATTTGAACCATCGAACTTCTGAATATTATTGGAATTTGCGTGGTTTGGCCCATAACCTATAGGAGTAGGATTATTGGACGCCATAATAAAAGACATAGAGAGTCAAAACATTTGGAATTTGTGTGATCGAGATTGATGATTTCATTATGAAACGAGATCCTTTTATACAAAGTGACAAAATGCTGATAACTGTGGATAGTACTGTACTACGCTACACAAAGTAGATTTGGGCGGCTACACAAAGACCAAATCTATTAGACAAAGTTGACCGACGAAAAAGAAAATGAAAGAATAAGACCAAAAGTACAATTATAAGACCGCACTTGAATAAGTGGAGTACGGTTTTGTTCACGTAGGACAAATGAGACTAAAGTGGACGAGACCGCACTCGAATAAGTGGAGTACGGTCTTTGTTCTCGTAGGACAAAAGACTAAGTGGACCGAGCTTTATCAAAAACACCCGATGGTAAACTCTTCGATGGACGTTACAGGTTTTGAAACCTGTGTACGCATGTTTAAGGATTAATTTTTGACAAGGTTGTCGACACCATTAGATCTGAGCTTCTCGAGGAGCTACCCTCTGATTCTTCCCGTGTTCGTTTTCTCATGCCCGTTTTCTCTATTGCAGGGGGCCTTGGTTCTAAAGCTTAGCTACGACTATTCTTTCCACTCTGTGTTTTTCCTCAACTCACCACCGCCCTCAAGTTGAAGCTTGGTCTTCCTCATCTACCTTTACTCGAGCTCCCTCATAAGCTTATTAAGACCGTGTTCTTGAGCCCGATGGTGTCCATTTGTTTTGCTACACCCATGGGGGAGAGTTGATTCAGCTCTATTCGCAACACTAGTGGGATTTTTACTTCTGAGAGAGGAATCCTTTCACACACTGTTCATCACGACGGATTGATATTGTTTTTGATATTATTTTGCTTGATGTTGACTTGTTGTATTTTGGTGACATTATTTTGGAGGACCGTGCCTCGATTAAATTTATCGTCAGGTGGTTCCACATGTTGGAGTAGCCGTGACGCAACGCGACTAAGAATAGAGAGCGAGATTATGCAAACCATGATGCTAGAAATGATTTTATTCCAATAACGGTCGAGATGATTAGTTGTTTGGGAGTTGCTTTGGATGAGTTCCTCTCTACTAGTGGTTGACGCTCTTGCTGGAGAAGGAGCCTTGGGTAGCCCTCTTGCTTTTCTTGTTACTTCTTTTTATCGTCAACGTTTGTGAGTGGAGTTACAGTGAGTGCAAATCTCTATTTTCCTTCGATCGACTATAGCGATTATGGGTTGTCGACTAGTTCTCCCTCAGGGTGCTCCCCCGAGTTGAAGTTCGTGTAGATAATTGTTGTTTTGGGCATGTTATATTGTTGTTGTTGTGTGCTTCTTGTCCTTTTCCATGTCCTTTGCCGGCTTGCCCATGTTCACTTCTTAGTTTCTTTCTTTCCACCTGTCTTTCCTTTTTGCTCGCTTCCACGCACATTCGGTTCCCCCCTTTTATTTTTGTTGTTCCCAATGTACTCGTGTATTCTTATCCACACTAAATAACGGTCGTCTCTAATCGAATTGGGGAGATCTCCTAAGCCGTCTGTTTAGTTTTTTCAAACCGTTTAAACAGAAAATAAGTCCCATAGAAGACAAGATTTCACGGAAATCCCATCAACCGTTTAAACATCCGATACCGACATTTTTGACGCGCTCTGGATTTGTCCGCCAGCTGTCATCTGCGTTGAGATTGGCGTGTCGCAACATTGCCTGTTTCACCTGTTTGTTTGCACGATATCGTTTCACGTCGTGTTTGTTTAATAAAGTCTTTCAGTTTATTTTTGTGGTGATGGTTAAAGAAGTGTATTCACGCTTGCGGCAGTTTTGCATCACACTTAAGTCGACCGACAATCTGCGATTTAGCCTTGCTTATCCTTTTTGTTTTATTCCCCCCACCTGTAGTTTTTCAGTTTTAGCATTGCTACCTCCTTTTGTTCCCATGGACTCAAATGGTTTACCATTGTGCTTTTTAACAAAGTCAGCCTATTGTTACAATCTGCAGTTCATTATGAGCACTATCGTAAACTAAACTATTAGTTTGTTACATCATTCCCAGTTTGAGGAGGGCGTCGTCGACCTGGTAACTCCTTAGATGTTACTTTTTAGATGTTACTGAGATGGTTTACCATCACGCCTTTTAATAAAGTCAGTCTTTTTTCTTTAGAGGTGGAGATAGAGCATTCGGTGGCCAAACCTCATGGAGGGATCCGCCTTATTGCCGTGGGAGAGGTTTTATACAGACTAGTGGCTCGTGCGATATGTCTTCAACTCCAACCAACATTTCATGAATATTTCTCTCCTCATCAGTTTGGAGTAGCCACGAGAGGAGGTTGTGTGGCTGTGGTCTATGGGATTCGAGCTTCGTTGGTTGTACATCCGGATTGGTTGGTCCTTCAGGTCAACGTTTCCAATGCCTTCAATACGGTGGACCGGATTATCATTTTTTCAGAGCTCATGGCAGCTCCATCTCCGATTGTTCAATTATTCCCCTTTGTGAGGGCTTTTTATTCTTTGACCAACAACCTTTCCTTCTCGGCCGACGGTGATCTCATTCCTCTCTCCTTTGCGGCCGGCACTCGCCAAGGCGACCCTTTGGGCGGACCTTTGTTTGCTCTCGCCCATTACCGGGCCCTCCGTGCTTCTGCAACCGCTTTTCCTTCTTACCTTTTCCCTTCGGTGGCAGATGATACGCACATTATTGGAACTAAGGAACAAGTCTTGTCGGCATACATTTTTTTCAAGGAACATTTAGCCGAACTCAACCTTTCAGTCCAGCCTTCGAAATGTGTTATTTGGTCCCCGACGGATATTCCACTTTCCTTTACTCCCCCTCCTGGTTTTCAAACTCCACCTCCTTCAGATGGCATTCGTGTGTTGGGTTGTCCCCTTGGTTCGGATACTTTCGTGACCCAATTTTTTGATGATGCTCTACAGATAGATCTGGCCAACGTGGATGACATTCCTCACCTTCCCAATCCCCAAGTGGCTTTTGCTATGTTTACTAGGTGTTTCCCTCTCCGCCCTTCTCACCTTACTCATATTTCCCCTCTCACCCTGACGTTTGTCTCCTCTCTCTCCGCCTTTGATGATCGCTTGATGAATGTTCTCCACACTCTGGTCGTGGGGCATTCGATCGTGAGTCTGGGCCTTCAGCCCGCATTTAAGCATCCCTCCTTGTCTCCACGGGGGGGTTGGGTCTATTATCGAGTGCCCGTGTTGCTCCCGTTGCATATTTGGGAAGTTGGTGCCTTATTGCCTCCACTCTTGTTTCTCGCTTTTTGGTCGGGGACACCCCCGTTCTCGCCACTGTGGTCCCCCGAGTTTCAGAAGGTGTGTTCGCCTTCCAGCGGTTTCCATTGGACGCGTCATGTTCTCTTCCCCCTCATGCCTTGGTAAATGTTCCGTTTTTTTCCACCCTTGTTACGAAATCCGTTGAGCGCGTCTCCAATCAATTTCCGATCGGGTTGCCGCCGCCATAAAATCTGAGCTTCTCGATGCGCTTCCCTCTGATTTCTCGCGTGCCCGTATTTTCTCTTGTGGTGGCCCAAGTTTTGGGTCTTGGGTATGCGCAACACCTATTTTGTCCACTCTCCGATTCTCACCTGCTCAGTTCATTACCGCCCTCCGGTTTCGCCTTGGCCTCCCCCACCCTCTTTTACTTAGCTCTCTTGTTTATGCCTGTGGTCGTGTCTTAAGGCCCGATAGTGTCCATTTGCTTCGTTGCTCCATGGGGGAGAATTGATCCAAGCGCACGACACTATTTGTGACGCCGTTGCGTCTATCTCTTCGGAAGGGGGATTTTCTGTGCGTCGGGATGTTTCTCAAATCATTCCCTTGCGCCGGATCAATGTTGTTTTGCTCGATGGTGCCCGTCGCATCTTTGGTGATATTGTTTTGACGAACCCTACGTTGGCTACAGTTGTTGGTCAGGCGGCTCGACATGTTGGGGTGGCAGCGCGTGATGCCGCTAAGGCGAAGAAGCGTGATTATGCCCACCGGGACCCTATGGATGACTTTATTCCCATGGCGGTCGAGATCTTTGGTTGTTTGGGTGTTGCGTGAGTTTCTCCGTACTTGTGCTCAACATGCTTTCGAGCGACGAGGACCTGGGAGCCCTCCTCCTTCGCTCCTTACTTCTTTCTATCGTTAACGTTTATCTATGGCTTTACAGCGAGTGCAGGCTTCTATTCTCCTTCGGTCGGCTATGGCGGTTATGGATCGTCGACGTGTTCCGGAACTCCCTCAACGTTCTCCCCGGGCTGGGGGGACTTGCGAGGTTGCTTTTAGTAGATTTTTAATCAAGTTGGGGTTGGGCTTGTAGTTTTGTTTTTGTTCGTTGCTGTGCTTCTCATTTTGGGTTTGGGTGCTTTTATTTTACTTGCCATTTTTATGTGTTCACGTTGCTTTCTTTGTTTTTTATTGCCCTACTAGTAGTTTTTCAGTTTTTGCCTTGCCGCCCCTTTTGTACCCCCGGACTCAGATGGTTTACCATCGTGCTTTTTAATTTATCCTGCCATATATACATTATATTGATATTGAAATTAATTGTTTGGTTGGTTTTGTTTGATGCTGCGAGGACAATTTTTTTGATGATGACGATAAATACGGGGTGCAATCTGAAAACGCAATGTTTGCCGGTGAGTTAATTCAAGAAACAATTCTTGCTCTAATATATGTATCAGGTCAATCTGTAAATAGTTTTTCATGTGCAGGTACTTCGATTTACTAAGCCTTGCAAACTAGATTCGCTGTTCTTGATTGACACCCCTTCTTCATTGTCACCCCTCCAATGTTATTAGAGTAGTCAAATCACTACCTAGGAAACCTTTAGAAAATACACATTCTAATTTAGGAGCATATGATAGATGATTTTGGGCCGCTGAAACAATTCTTAAAATATGTCTAACAATTTTTGGCCCCTCTAGTATTCATAATGTCACTGCAAATATCTGGTAATTTTTGGCTTATTGTACAATCACTGACACACCTCTAAAAACCGTTATTGCCACCCGTACCCAGACATAAACTGGAATTAATATAAAAGACGACTATTTTTTTTTTTCACTAGGGTAATAATGCCACAGTGTAGTTCGTACCAACAGGTGATCATTGCGAGCTTTTCAGTTTCTATGTAACCACCATTTTAAGAAACAGATGGTTTTCCATTTTGAATACATTTTTGAATTGACGTGACAAGTGTCCCGTTTCTGAGCTTTCCCGACAATGATAAAACACTCGTCAGTCACATCTCACAGAAGGCATTGGTTCACATAAAATCGTTTTTTCTCTTTGCTGTAGAGATCTTGATTCCAGTACTAATTCACTAGTTCATCAAACGGATTGGACATACTCGTATATTACACATGGAAAGACGTTGTGTTTGAATAGATATAATAATTTGCAGTAAGAGTAATAAAAGGTTAAATGTCATAAAGCTTGTATGAAGTAAAAATGTCCGGATCAGGTAAAAATAGAGGCAAGTAGATAATGAATCAAACCTAACCAAAAGTTTCTAAAAGAATCCAACATATCTTAAACAATATAAACCTTCTCATGCTAAACAACGGCGGGTCCATACCTTCAATTCAATTTTCTCTTTCCTACATTTTCTTATAAGCTTTCAACGACGTTAAAAATACGAAAACAAACCAAAGAAGCATGGAAAATAGAGATGCGAACCATGCCCAAAACCGACTTCCGCCGAGTTCTCCCCCGAAAACACGTCGCCTCCAAATTAGTAATCCGACTCCCAATGCCAATGTGCCAAAATAAGTCAACAAAGAAAAAGTGAGATCTCCTCCAGGCGTTTCAAACTCTCTTCCCAGGGATATTTTGTTGTACAGTACACTCATTAGCCAAGGGATCCCGAGCCCAATAAATACGTTGATGCTATTACTGCAAGGAGTTTAAAAACAAATGTTTTTCTTAATATAAGAAAACCGCAAAACAACATCCAAAAAGGCGAAGAAAGTTGATAAGGTAACTCTATTTGTGCAAAATCTATTTTATATTCACAGAACTTCCATCTCAAAAGAGACAGCTTTTGTGAGCAACGTGAGGAAAGGTATCATGTGAAGTTTTTGACTCCACACCACTCAAGTCAACATGAACGCTACACTGCTTAAACACTGTTAGTGTAGGTAGTGTTAATCCTTTAATTTTTTATTTGATGTTCCACTAATCCACACTAACATCCAGACGCTTTCTAAGGCCCATTCAAATTAAATTCTGACGTGTGTGTCGACAGAGGCCAGCTGGAGGATTACAAGTTTTTTAAAAGCTAGATGCCATAAATGATCCTTCTGGCAAATTTTCCGATAACTTAACAAATTGTAGGTAGTCGTTAAACATTTCTCGTCTCTGTACATATTAAACTTTTGGTATATTTTAGTCATACGTTTTTGTACAAATATGCCCGATAATCACAGAAAAAGAATCGTTACGTGTAGTGAAGACAAGCGATCAAGGAAAGATTCAAGTAGATCACAGAAAAATTTGTTCACTTGATCTTCAATTTGTTTAAGTTAACCTTTTGCTGTTTACTAGACAACTTGCATACAGCTGTTCAACGACAAAAAGTACACCATGGATTGCTATTAGCCTCAATATTTTTTCCGCAACTTAATTCAACTTTTCACCGAAAAACACGTGTTGGAATATTAGTCTAGTGGCTGCGATGGAAAGGTGAGATCTCACCTTCCGAAAAAACAGAAATCGGACACGTGTGTAAATTTTAATCGGAACTCTCACAAACTCCTGTTTTGCTTTAACAAATATCCTTATTCGCCCCTTAGAAGACCCATCGAATGAACATAGCTGATACTTCACGGTCTAAACTCCAACAAATCCTACAAATAAAGACTGAAAAACCATGAAAACCCTTGACAAACCAAAAAAAAACACCAAAGTAACCCACACTAGTCTTGATAAAAGGGGTGCACCTGGCGTTGATGTTGGCCACTGCTGAGTCAGCGGTTCCTTCGTGGTCCGCAGCGATCCAGCTGGCGATGAGTCCCGGAAACGACGTTCCGGAAGCTAAGAGAGTGATCGCAATCACGAGACTGTTCGCACCTGAAAAAGGAAAGGCAAAAAAATGAGCGAGATTCCAGTAAGAAACAGAGATAGAAGGTGTACCAACAACAAGTACATTTGGAAGGAGTAACAATTACCACCGTTTATGGATGGATGGAAGGGAGAGAAGGAGGGAGGGTAAGAGGGAGGGAGGGAGGGAGAAAGAAGAGACTTAAACGGTAACACATCCGGAGGGAGAGAGAAAGGGATGATAAAAAGTGAACCAACAACAAGTACATCTGGAAGGAGTAACAGTTACCACCGTTTTTGGATTGAATGGGGGGGAGGGAGAGATGGAGGGTGAGGGGGGGGGGGGAAGGGAAGAAGGGAGGTAAGGAGAAGAGTACAAGGGAGAGAGATAAGTGGAGAGACTGGTTATGTGAGAGTCATTTAATTGCAACATTCCATGCAACAACCTTAGTGACGGTCACAAAAACATAGAATTAATTTCTTACAGTCAATTTCTTCACATGATAACCTGTACATAATACAACTCAGCAAAATATAATAATTAAAAATTATGTTTTATTTTCCTGATCAGTCACCAAGAGGAGTGCAGTCAGACATGCCTTGACATCAAGTGCTCTCCCTCTACCCCTCTGCAATGGATAGCTCTCTTTGCTCACTTGCTTAAACTGACCTTCACCAAAGAGAGTAGAAACCCTGAAACTGCTTCAAAGAGGGAGGGAAGGAGAGGGGGAGAGGGGAGAGAGAGAGAGAGAGAGAGAGAGAGAGAGAGAGAGAGGGGAGGAGAGCGAGTGAGAAAATTCCGATTAGAGTTTTAAATCTTACCCACATTCCTAGTGAAACGTAAGCAGTGCCCATCTTTTGACAGCTTTGACCAAAGGGATTTCTGCTGTCACTGCAAACAGCAGAAATTAATACCAGAGGCATATTCCCCATATTTCCTGAAAAACGCCCCTCCAAAACATGACAATTTGGCAAAGATTATTCAAAGTTAACGTAAAAGTCCGTCTCTATCCCCTTTATCCTTCAAGTGCTCTCATCTTGACATGCGTTCACTGTCGTTTCAGTCCACAATATAGAACAAAGCCAATGCTGTAGAGAGAGAGAGAGAGAGAGAGAGAGAGAGAGACCACTCACCAATTCCGGTGAGAATATATACTACACGTGAAAATTGGGGAGGAGCCCCAGTGGCTTTGGAGACAATCATGCCAATCAAACAGCCAATAATAGAAGAGAGAATAACGTTGACAGGGATAAACCACCTGAATTCATCAAAAACAGTTTTCTTTATTTCAATAAACCACAAATTCCTGGAAATAGTAATCTAGACACAGTTGCCAAAACTATTGATGATTCTTACTTATCTTTCTAGTGTCTTAAAGTCACTGAGATGATATCGAAGAAAGGAGGGAATAAAACTGTCAGACATTTTCCTGAACAAAATACAACAAAGAGTGACTTCCAAACTACAGGCAAGACGTTTTGGAGTAGAGAAACAATACCATTCCTTCAACTTGTTAATATCGATAGACTCTCCCAAATTGACGAAGATGATTGCAGGAAGGAAGATAGTAAAGACTAGCTGTTATCTTCGCCCAACTCCCCATAAAGGAACAAAATTCACTAAACGAAACAAATTCAATTTCGAACCGAACAGATACGATTTGAAACCGAACATACTCAATTTGAAATCCAACAGGTTCCATTTGAAGCCAAACAGATTTGATTCAAAACCAAACAGATTCGATTTGAAACTGAAAAAATAAGAAAAAAAGATGTGAAAAATGACCACTACGGACGAAGTTCTAACTGGAGGCATCATATGCAAACAGACTATATGCAGGAGTACCAGGAGTTTGTAAGTCATAAGCATTATTTTAGATCAGAATCACAATATTATAATGGCTACTCTCCCTCGCCTGGTTTCCAAGTGACAGGCGTAACATTTATTCAAAAGCAGTGCAAAAAGCATGTTCTCCCTCACCTTTTCCTCTTACTCTCCCTCACCTCTTCCTCTTATTCTTCCTCTCCTCGTCCTCTTACTCTCCCTCTCCTCTTCCACTTATTCTCCCCCTCCACTTCCTCTCCTCTCCTCTTCCCCTCTCCCTTAGAGTTCCACTTGAGCAAGCACCTTGCTACATTGCCCACCAATAATATCTCTGAATCGAACAAATTCTATCCAACAAATTCTCCTAAAGGTTGGCTCATTTGTCTTTTATAGAAACAAACATTAAGTGCGAAGGTAAACCGTGTTTTTTTTTATGCATTTGGTTAATGCATATTTAATAAACAATATACATTGTGTCTTAGAACATGAGGTGTAATAAATAAACACTAAATATAGTGCATCAGAATGTATAGTGCTTTGAATAATAGTTTATTTAAATGTATAGTGTATTACTAATTTAGTGAAGGGAGACGTGGCATCTCCACTCCCTTAAACAGTGTTATTAAGACTATTTTAAGTTTTTCGGCAAAACAAAAAGTTGCTATCGAATTAGTGTTAAAAGCGATGGAGAATGTAGTGTCGAAACATAATTTAGTGTAGTTGCTAACAACGCTACCAAATCACTAACTCTTTGTAACCATGTGAGTTGCACTTTCCCACCAATCAGATTACTTAAAGAACATCCAAAACGGCTAAACTAAAGAGTAAAGAGGATATTTGTAGAAGAGTAAAACTATAGTCGATTCAAAAGCAAAATTTATCTCGTGCCAAATAGATTAAAAAAAGAAGAAAAGGAACAACATTCAAATAGAATACGAAACGCGGAGGCTTTATTTAAACATTATAACTGGAAAAAGAATGGAAATTCTTATTGATATAGATACTAATGTACGATAGGCTTATGACTGGAGACAATCTTGCAAAAAATACGCAAATTAAGCCCACTTTTTCATCAAATGCAAGTTCTCAAATGAAAAGCACTTTTTATTTTTTTATTTAAAACAGTTTTTTATAAAATAAAACACAAATAAAATAAAATAAATGGCAAATAAAATTATAGTGAAAACATGCAGCGAAAAAAATCATCAACTAACACATTTCTTATACACAAAGAGAATTAGAAATTATAAAAAAAATAGTCTCAAGGATATTTCTCATTCATGAAAGGAAATAAAAAAATTATATTACAAAACTATTATAAAATTCAATATGCAATCAAACAGACGGTCAGAATGCAAACAGTCAGATTCCAATAAAATTTACACGACGAACCGTACAAAAGTACAAAAATACAAAAAAGTACAAAAAATACGAAAAAGTACCTTGCTAAGGGAATGTCTGGCATGGCTGTCTAAAACGCCAACTTGCGGCTGGGCAAAGGCCAGGCCTGTGGCGGCAATAAGGAGGACTTTAAGGACAGGGAGGACAGAGCTCAGGAGGAGGAAGGAGAGAGGGAGAGGAGCAAGGAGAGCCGGAGAGAGAGATAGGATGGATGAGAGGTATGGAAGAGAGGAGAGGGAAGAGAGATACGAAGGGATGATGGGCGGGGAAACGGGAGCCATAGCGAGGGAGGGAGGGAGAGAGGGAAAGAAGAGAAATTAGACGTGAGGAGGTGGAGAGAAGGAGGAGAGAGTGTGGGAGTGTTGCCAAGGCATTGCAGAAAATACTTAATACTTTGTAACTTGTAAGTATATAAAGTAACAAGGAAATAGCAGGAAGATAGTACTAGATTTAGGGTTGCATACACGTGGCTGACTCGGTACTATGCTTTACATTGCTAATCTACGGTCCATCGAAAGCCATATTGAAAATGACGGCTACGATTTTTTATTGTTCATTTGTTGGTTGATTGGTTTGCTGCGGACTGTACGGATTGCCTTCTGTCGAGCAGAGATTTTGAGGTTTCTGTCGCGTTTTTTTTTGGCAGAAAAGTACGAGACTTCTCTCACGTGTGAATAGCTTTGCAGAGTCGGAGACGTTTAACGAAGCACAGAATCTAATACACGGGATCAAATAGTTTAACGAGCCAATCAGAAACAAAAGATAAGCATCACGTGGTTACACGAGAAAAAGAGGAATGTATTACAGTTTCAACTGATTATCACCATTACGAATATTTGGATTTCACATGTTCCAAAATTTAATGAATTGATTCAAGCCAGATTGCGAACATTTTGAGATTTGTTCACGTGGTCATTTTCTACTGGCGCTTGGTTTTGAGACTTTTTTAGCTTCAGCTTTGTCCTTTTTAGGCCTTTCGCACGTGCTAGGATTGGATAAGATCTCACGCGTGCGAACGCTCCGCATGGGGCAGTGCTTACGTCATACAGTCCTTTTCGACTTTCCATTACACCGTGAATCGTTATTCGCGTAAAGGTTTCTTTAGCGTGTAGGAACAATTACCGTTATTTACGCTAATTGAGAATTTTGATTTTTTCAAAAAAAACATACATACTGGATATTTACTTAGGGTGGCGTTCCATCAGACGAAAAGTGAGGTTCTTTACAGAAATCGGGGTCTCTCCGTACCACTCCGTACTTGCTTTTTTGTTTTTATACGCGAACAACATTACAGAGAATCTTGCCAATTTTCTCCAAAGGTCTGGGAGGATAGAATGACCGTTGGATATTTATTCGTGAAGCATTCGCTTCCAAAGTGTCAGTAAATGGTGATGTACCTCGAGGAGGTACATCACCATTTACAGAAAAAATTGAGCAGCGACACCTTGGATAATGAATGTACGTGTCAAGACAGCAACCAACCGAAGTCGAAATATTTCGCACATGATATATGCATTCAGAAATTCAACGGAAATCACGAAAGTGATCTCCTAACGAACTTTCGTTGCATTATTTTTGTTACCGGCCATTCTTCACACTATTTGTGGAAACGCTCATGCGGCACGCGAAAAAGCCGAAACCCTAAAAATAGTGAGCTGGCGTCTGACAAGCAATTGCAAAAAGTACAAATTTGTGTGGTACGATACCATGGTCCACACGTACATGGTATTCAAATGACGATTTCGAGTTGAAGTTGGTCGGTGTAAAAAATACTTGACGACTTTCAAATACGATCTTATGTTACGTAGAACCACTCTTATTTGTACACGTGGATTACAGACTGCGCGATAGTACACTGATCAAAATGTAGCACTCTGTAATGTTGACCGTACGTTTACAGAATTTCCTGATGGAACGCCACCCTTATACTAATTTGGATTTAAAAAAAAATTAAAACACCCGCCCCAAACTTGTTTACACTAATATAAGCTCTATTAAAAATCTGACAAATCGTACACAAATCGTACGTTCACACCGTCGAAACGCGGTTGCCGGACGAATATGTGCGAACGGGATTTTTGACAGCCCGATTGTATCCCCTTTTTAGAGCGCACATTCTCATGCGTCCGTGGTTACTAAAACCCATTAATTATACTTTCTCACTTAAAAAGGTACATTTTTGTACGGTCTGACACCAACCGTACAACACTCTATTTAGATGACAAAAATTGGAAAAGAACCCTAAATGGCGTAAAAGAAAAAACAGAATAATTTATGCTGTTTAAGAATTTGGGGAAAAAAAAAGGTACCTTAAATAGCGTCCATTACGCCAATACCGATTCACGGTGTAGCATCCTGTTCTGCACTGTCCTCCAGCAGGCGAAACTTTCAAAACGGCCTTTCTATGTGTCTAAATCCGTATCACGTTTCTGCTGGCGTCGAAGCGGTACACCGTTTATCGCTATTAGTGCTGACAAATTTTTCGCCACTTAAAAGTTAAAACATCTATTGTCCGTACACACTTGCCCGATTTTCAAGTTCAGACAGCCAATCGGAAGTTGAGAATCTTAATTTTCAATCGCAACCGTCAGATCCACAATCCGACATGTGCGTACGGATAAAAGATGCTTTACGCGACGGAAAAAACATTAGCACTAATAGCGATTCACGATGAACTGTACAGTACTGCAGTTATGCGTGTCCAAATCCGTTATCTGGTGCCACGTGGCGCCAACCTATTCCTAAACGGGACAAATACATGTTCGCGGCATCCATTACTTTTTCTGCTTCACACGTGTACATCTCAAAAGTTTGAAATTTCCTTAATGGAATATCGACAAGTATCATGTTTATCATGTTTTAAAAGCATGATACTTGTCGATATTGCATGCGGAAATTTACGTTCGGAAAGTAAAACAAAGCATGTCCCTGTGTGAGACGGAAAATTTTGAAAATGTCCAAAAAATTGTCGTTTATTGTAGATTTTTGTACACACTGTTTTGGGTTGTCTTTACTGTCAAGTCCTTCCCGTGTTCCAAGAAATTCACGGGCATCCAAAGTGAAACCTTGGGTGCCAGCGTGGCATTTCGAGGCCAACTTTGTTTTTTTTTCCCCTATACGGGCAATGTTGAAAAAAATGTTTTTCTATGGACGCGGCAACCCGCGGCTGGCCTACATTGAGAATTTGAGACCATTTGTGACTCATGTTACGCCATTTTTAAAAATTTGTGGCTGGTTGGGCGGTTTAGGACGTTTTGAAGTACGGTCAAATCGGGAAAGGCTTTGTGTATTGTATACTTTATTATTTTCACCGATTAAAATATTTCGATTACACGCGTGATATACAATTACGAAATTGCGTGGGAACGGTGCACCGTACGGTGGTTGGAACGGTCTAACGTAATTGGATTGTAGAATTGTAGGTGCCATTGACAATCTAGCTGCGTTGTGACCAATTCGGGACGGAGCGGTTCGATTATGTATTTTTTTACGAGTAATTTGTAAGGTACACCGTGAATCGTTATTAGCCTTATGTACGCTATATCGGCACCCCAAAATTTTGACATTGATAACTTAAATATAATAGTTTACACTATTTAAGGACGTGGACCATTATCTGCCACGTCTACTTGCACTAAATTATAATGAATGACGCTAATTTTTTCTTTACACTAACAATTTCTATACGCTAATAACTATTCAAGGTGTACAGTATTGTACAATTACCGTACCTTAGAAACGTAAACAACTACACAGGTAAACACAAACCTCCGATGCTTTTTTAATGAAATTCGTTTCGCTTATTTTTTCAAGGACCACCAGAAACGTTTTCATTCACGAGTGTTGTTCGATATATAAAATGGTTGTTTCGCATAACGCCCACTATACTTCGCCGCACTTCGCATTGCATCTCCTCCTCCGTTTCCACTATTTTGAGATTAAAATAATATATTTTTTGCAATTCTACAACAATTTGTCCGCCATGTTACTTTTGATCCCTCGGAATGACTATTAACTCGTAAACAAGGTGGTTTACCAACCCATTTGAGGGATATCGGTTGGAGTTCTACGGCTACCGTAGCTCCACCAACTTACCTACGGAGCTGGGCTTTTGTGGCATCGAGCATCAAGATAGGTTTCTTCGTGGATAACACACGTTTCTAGTTTATGTGGTATCTAGAGTCGACAAGGTTTCATTACCATCGATAAGTTATAGTTTATACGTTCTATTTTACTGGTTTAGACCCGATGTAAATTTCTTATTTTCTTTTCTCTCGTCATTGAAGGACACTCAAATACGCAACAACGTACCCCCGATGAGATAATTTTCGTTATAAACCCTATATACTACGTTACGACAAATTTATATAACAAAGATGTCTATGTTACTAAACAAGTCAACGCCTAACCATTCAAAAATAAAGGTTTTATCAAACACAACAATGAGAAAACTTCGTCGCCCAATGACACTAACTAACACGTAATAACCCCCTCCCCTGTCCTTCATTCTATGCTTCAACCTTATATCCACCCTTTTGGTCATTGTCGATTGCTTGTCAACCACTATATTTGCATTTTGAGCTCGCTATTAGGCTACATTAAGGCTTACGTTGTTGGTGTTAGTTTAGAAAAAAATGTGAAAGCTTTTTTTAAAAACATTTTGGCTCTTTCAAATACCTAATGCGGGTATCATATGAAGAATCCCACTCTATTGACACCCTTCTCATAATGAGCCAAATTTTATACGCAACCTTAGTGTGTTGGGGTATTACCCCTTAGGTTCTCTTATACCGCAACTCTAGTGCCATGTTCCTTTTAATCTCCAATATATTGTTCAAGTTGCACTATTGTGCCCACTTTTGACTTTGCCAACCAATGTCGATAACAAAGTCGCTTGATATGTCTCTCCTTTGTTTCCCTTTCGGGTTTTGGGCTTACCCCTCCCCAAGGGCGCTGGTAGGGCATATGACACACTATTGCAATATTAACATTTCTTGCACGAGGATAGGGTATATATCCAACAAGCGCACACGGACTGTGTAATTCCCATGATTGTGACCCCTCTCCAACGGAAAACTCAAATTGTTGCCTCTTTTACCCATATTCGTTGTGTCGTGCACCATGAGCGGTGTGGTGATCTCTTTCGTCTTGCTCATGCACTCGACCCTTTTATGTCATTGCTAACTAAAACTTTTGCAATTAAAACGTTGTGAGTAGTTCACTGCACAAAACGTGATAAAGGTTTGCCCTTTGTAGATGCGTATGATTCTCTTAAACCCTTTAGTGTACATCAATATACTTTGGTTAAAAGGTCGGCAAGTTCCCTTATCTCTCGGGGGAATGATCCTTGCGAATGGTATATGAGTATTTAGTGTTCGTACCAAAAAATTGTCGCAAATTTTTGATTTGCAATTTAAGATGGCTTCTCAATTGGACATTTACCACCCATTTTAGTAACAATTTTGCAAGCAACACGTTTGTTCTTGCCCCGAATCTTGTCGAAAGTGTTTGTCTTCTTGGTCCAGATAATTCATGCATTGGGATATAACAAAATAAAGGCATTTACGACTTAAAAGGGTTTTGCGTGATCAGTTTCCTCACGTCAATTCAATGTCGCAACAAGGGGAGGGTGTGAGGCAATTCGATAGTGATTACGAGCGATTTTTAAATTGCGCAAGGATTGGATGGTTTTCCAAGTTGACATTGCTGAAGCCTTTAACTTTGTTGATCGTAATGCCATCTTATGCGAGCTACAACACGACCCGTGTGCAATCGACTACATTTTTCCTTTTGTATGTTTTTTGTACTCCAATCCAAAATTGTATTTTATCCAATTAGAGGTCTTTTGGAGGACTTTGCTATTTTGGAATCGGTCATTGGTACTCGTCAAGGTGACCGTATAAACGCCTTTTTATTCCCTACAACCCACCTTTAGGCTTAAATAGTGTCGAGTATAAGTTGTGTGTTCCATTGAAGTATTGGTGACACTCGTAACATTAAGACGTCGGACGTAGTGATTATTGCATTTCACTACTTATAATGGTAACTCTCCCATATACATCTTTTTGTTAAGTCACTCAATGTGTCCCATCATGTCTTGTCGGTTCGCCTCCCCCTTAAATATTTATATTAAGTATAGGGGCTAAAGATTCCGTATCAAATCCCTCAATTTTGTTAGCAAATTCGTCAACGACGCCTTATTGGATGACCTTCCCCTCTTTGAGGGCTTTTCCAAAATTTCGGAATCATAAGTACATTTTCTATCTTAACTCCGTTGTTTCCAAAACGCACATTGTAACTGTTGCGCAATTTACCTCATAACTTTTTTCGGTTTCCTTGCTTTCGTATATTGATGATTGCCTTTATGGGATTTTACATTATTTTATAGCCTATGGCACATTCAATCCTCAAAAGGATTACTTGCTCGTCGAAGTTGCTTTAGTTATCTTTTTGGAGAGTCTCAAATTGTGTCATATGACCATCGTAGCGCCAATCGTTTATGTATGGATTTAGGCTTCGGTGGCATATATTAATACTTTCACGTTTGTCATTGGGGACAATTCCATTATAGTGCATGTGGTGTCTAACCTCAACAAGGATTTATTGCAATTTTAACAATCACAATCGCCCACTAAATTGCTTTAACTATTAAAGGCCCAAGCTAAACTTATTGCGTTTGTTTGCCTCATCACCGGAAGTTACTTAAAGGTGCAACAATATAGTGTTGATAAGGTAGACGCCGTCAAATCCAATAACTTGTTTGAGACGTTCCCTATATCTCAAGCGCCGACGTGACTTCAAAATTGAATGGGGCTAAGGATTGGTGTTTGGCTCGTTGGTCGAACAATTTTGGCTTAACTCGAATTTATCTGTCCGTAGTTTTGTTGTATAGGTGTATCGCACCCTTCACTTTTACACAAGCCCCATTTTATCGTGGTCAACTCGTAGATGAGTTAAGTGTCCATTTACTTCTTTGCTCGAACTTTATAAAGCGTACAACAACACACGGCATGGTATAAACTGCAATACTTGCAATGGGTACTAAAGTAGGATACACAATATAACTCGAAGTGTCGTACATTTTTTTGCCACGTTCTCAACTTAAGGGATATACGTGACACTCATGTGGACATTGGGTTATTAAAGGTGTGTGAAAAACATTGGGTGACGTAGTTCTCTCAAACCCGACTATATTCTAGTTTCCTCACGCGTAGTATTGCACAACGGTGTTGGGGCTTAAGATGTAGCGGCTTCTAAAGAACGTGAGACCCAAATGACGATTTCATATTGTTTGTTTTTTCGAGTTTTTAGGACCTTAAACTCTTCCTTTGACAACCTTTTATGTTATTGATCTCAATGATACTTTGAAGTTAGAGACGTCGTAGCCCTTCTCCAACTTTCAAATCAATTTTCTATTACCAACATATCTTTGCCGCCCTTCAACGTTCCCAAGTGTCGGCCCTTACCCTAGAGAGCAAGGTGGTGAATAGTGACCGAGGATTTAGAGACTTACCTCCTCACCACTTGTCACGTATAGAGGATATTCATACTTCTATCCTTTAGTGTGGCATATTCGTTAGCTTTAGGCCTAGGACCCTCTTTCTCTTATGCAACCACTGTACAGTGTAGTTTTAGTCCTATTATAGTTTTGTATTTTTTCTTGTTTTTATTTTTTTTAGCTTTCAATTTTAGTCTTTTAATGTTATTTAGTAGAATTTGTAGTCCTTAACTATTTTGATCTCTTACCTTTAATGGTCATCAACAATTTGTAGTTGTAACCATGCTTTATACTTTGATGATTTAATTGTGGCGTTTTTTTTTTAGTATAATCTTCCCTTTACAGAAAATAGTAAATACTTAATTCAATTCATGAGAGCCTTCCTTACAGTTTCAAAAGACAAAGTCCACACTAAATTGAATAACTACCTTCAGACGCTTATAAGCTTTTTTTATAAATCTCTACCTCGTCAGAATTGGCCTATCGACATCGTACGAAATAAAATGCATTTAAATTAAACATACGAAAAAATATATATACGATATATTCTTATATTTTTTATAAAATAAAGTGCGTATTATATAAAGAGTCCAATTTTCAGACGCTTTTCTTCCTCTTTAATTCCTGACCTGGGAATTCAAAATTTTGAAGTTCCCTCCTCTTTTCCCTCTCCCTCCCCTCCCTCTCGCTCCTCTCTCTCTCCCTTCTCTCTCCCCTCTCTCCTCCCTTCCTTCCCTTCCCCTCCCTCTCCCTCCCTCTCTTTCCCTCTCCCCCCCTCTCCCTCCCC
>JBBHKE010001806.1:0-43530 GCA_037447655.1 Zygnema cylindricum
AATAAATTATACTATTTAAGGACGTGGACCATAATCTGCCACGTTTCCGGCACTAAATTAGCATCAATGACACTAATTAATTTTTGACACTAATAATTTCTTTAGTCTAATAACGATTCACGGTGTACTGGAATGAAAAAAACTTCCATTTTTTTTTCATTGGGAGGGAGGGAGGGAGGGAGGGAGAAAATTTTGTAAACCAGAGTTTTTTTTCCACATTTTTTTGCCCCATCAAAACATTTATGGTTTGCGCAAATGAACAAAAAGTTTTCGCTCCGAAAAAGAAAGAACAACTTGGAAAATCTACAAAACAAGAAAGTCAGTAAAGGACAGAAACTAAAAAACAAAAAGGAAAAAAAGAAAAAAAAAAGGAAGTAACAAAACTAAGCCAAGCTACTACCTTGCGAAAAGGGGAAAACTAAGGCGACCTGCTACAGTAGAAGACTCAAAAAAAACGAAAGGCGACCTGCTATAGTAGTAGACTCAAAAAAACGAAAAGAAAAAACAAAATTGCAGCTTTCGCTTATTTTGTGCAACGAAACTATTTACAAGATTTGTACAATTTTCCGTCGTTTTTGCTTAGTTTTGACGTCTTTAGCATGTCTCATTGTATGTTGTTTCATTCAAAAGCAGTATTTTTTTCCTCCTGTAAGGCTATGGAAAAACAAATCAGCCTGTGTTCAACAAAAAACAAAACAACAGAGAAAATGAAAAATAACAGAAAAATATGAAAATGTAACAATGTCTTTTACAACATTTTTATATATATATTTTTTAAAATTTAAAATTGAAGATGGACAAACTATTGTGTGTTGAATGGGAAATGAACTTATTTGGCACTAAAATTTGTAAAAATCTCTTACCTCAATCATTTTCGGATTTTTTCTGGTGAATTTCCGGAATCTTCCTTTCGTTGGAATATCTTTTCCAACCTTTGTAGCATCCTTTTTGCCAATATTTTTTGTAGTTAAGCTCTACCCATAAAAAAAAAGAAAAGCTCACTCGTATCAATAAAATTGGAACATTATTTTTCCGCAATTTAAAAATGCTCCCACATAAGTTTATCAAAAACCAAACTGTCATCCTTTATAAATTTTACATTTTTTACGTAACATTAGAAGTAAGTAAATTGTGACAACACACAAACCATTGAATTATTTGTCTTACAACATGCATAACAATGACTTCGAGAGTGAATCAAAGTGTGAATATTTAAAAAAAAAAATGTAAAGTTGTAAGCGAAAGATTGCAAAGCATCAAAATCACAATAAAATTCATAATGCAAATCAACAATATTAAAAGTTACTATTTTCACCTCTCCCATCTTCAAGAGTCTCCCGTCCATCTTCGAGGGTTTCCCTCTCACTCGAATATCTCCCAAAATGTTTGCAATGGTGGTGGTGATATCCATGTTTGTACCCTTTTTCGTAAAGTTCTAAAAAGCAAAAATAATGAAATAAATAAAAAGAAGAACCCGGAAAAACAACAAATAAGAAAACACAAAACGCCATTTGCATCAGCTTGTACACCTGATAAAAGACAATCAAAAATAAAAGAGTTCAAAAGAATAAAATTTATAAACTTCCACATTTATAATTTAAATTACAGTACGATTGTAGAATAACACGTCGGTAACCTTTACCTCTTTCATCATCGAGCATTTCTCGCCCATCATCATCAAGCATTTCTCTCTCAGTTTCGAGATTTTGGCGTCCATCTTCGAGAGTCTTCCTCTCATTCGAATAATATGTTCCATAATGGCCATGATAAGGACGATGATGATGATGACGATGACGATAATGACGGCGATGTCCATCTTTCCACCCGTCGTCATAATAACGAAGCTGTCGTCATAATAACGAAGCTTTGCATTAAGAGAAATCAACAAGTGTGTGAAAAAGTGTGTGTTTAACAGAGAGAGATGGAGAGAGGGGGGAAAGGGAGAGAGGTAGAGAGAGAGAGGGTGAGAGGGAGAGGGAGAGAGAGAGAGAGCGGGAGAGAGATTTTATCATGCTATGCTGTAACAATCGGGGCTAAGGTGATGTTTACCCTGTTAAAAGTAGCCGAATTTGACAACTGCATGAGTTTACGAAGGTTGCAAAACAGGTACTCTTTAAGCCAAATCCATAAACAAGCTAAAATATATTTTTTTACCCCTACTCTGTTTACCTCTTCCATCATCAAGAGCTCCTCGTCCTTGTGCCCGAAAGAAAAGGACAAAGACGAGACAAGAAAAATGTGAAAACAACTAAAAAAAACGACTTCATATAAAATAATGGAAACGCCATACGTTCCTATACATCTAGCAAGATCAAAATGTTCCCGAAAATATGACATTCTTAATACACATAATTTAAGCCGTTGTATATGCAAAGAGAAGTAAATGATTCAAAAATTATATTTACAAATTTACCTCTTCCATCATCAAGATTTTCTCGCCCCTCCTCGAGTGTTTCTCGTCCATCTACAAGTGCTTGTCTCTCACTCGAATAATATTTTCCGCAATGATGTCGATGATGATGATGATGATGGCCACGTCTCCACTCATCAAGTTCTACATTTCAAAAGGAAAAAAAAAAAAAAAACAACAATATAAATCATAATAAAATGATGGACATATGAAAGAGTTTTATCTTCCATTTTAAAGTGCTGTTTTTCTTACTCGATTCATGTCGTCCACGAAGCTCACAATGATAACAATGGTAACACTATACAACGAAAACTAACAACCAAGGTTTCTTGAAAAATGCAAAGACTTGAAAAAATCGTCTACGAAATTAATGAAACTGAAACAAAATAAGTACACAACACCAACTTCACGTTGTGTGGAAAATATTATGTAAACAATAACCTTAAGACAAAGAAGAAATGTAGGAATCATGGTTCAAACAGCTCGGAATATTTATACAATAACATCAAAGGAAAAGCAAACACTGGTATCAATTTTCACCTCGCCCTTCATCTAGAACTTTCCGTCCACTTGCAACAGAAAATTGAATTCCGAACATGGAAATTAGGAGGAAAACTCCAAGAAAAGTAACAGAAAACCAAGATACAGATTTCGAAGCCATGGTTGTACTAAAGGCCTTTGCGAGTTGGTGGACCTCTCTTTTACTTTTGAATGTATAATACTCTCTGAGATGGGGAGGGAGGGGGGGAGGGAAAGGTGGAAGGAGTGAGAGAAGGAGAAGGAGAGGGCTAGCGGGAGGGAGAGGACGAGAGGAGGGGGAGAGAAATTAAAGGAGCACGTATAAGAGGATGAATGAAGGGAAGAAAGAAAGTGTATGGGAGTGGGGGAGAGGGAGAAGGAGAGAGCTACACTACAATCGAGCTTCCTGTGAAATATTTCCTCCTGATTTTTGCAAGCAGTGGGGAATTATTTATAGCTAGAAATTCAAAACTGCGAGTCAAAAGTCAAACAAAATCGAGTCAAATTGATTTGTTTTGCATTCACAAATCACTTCATTCTTCTTTTCCTCTAACTTTCCCTCTTACTTACTAGCACGGAGACAAATTTACACCACGTGTCAGATAAGATTTTACTCTATTGCTAATGGACACGTTTCAAAAACAACGTCAATTACGATTCCATTTTTCTAAGTCAATTTTAGAAGGCGAAAGGAATGGGATGGATAGAAAACGGAGCGCCGAACTGAATTGGTCAACGCTGACTTTTTGGCGCGCGTGCTAGAAGTTTCAGAATTTCAAATCGACGGCTCGATGGTGTCCGCGTGTCAAAATCTTGCGGTACGTTGCATGGCAGTCGAAGGTGACCTGTCGCACTATTTTTTTGAGTTAGGGTTTTGGTTTGAGATTTAGCTCGGTATTCCTTCGGTACGGAGGCTCAGCTCAGGCCTTAGTACGGTTTTATCGTCACGACTTTTTTTACGGAACTGTAGTGTACAGCATGAATCAGTGACGTGCTCCAACGTTTAAAACATTTTGCGTTTAAACGTAACATGGACTTTTAAAAGCGTCTCCACGATTTTATTTTTTGGAAATCGTTTTTTTCCTTTTTGTTGTAATATTATCCGTTCTAAAGGTACAGTAATGACAAAGACAGACCAAAAATTTGATAATATATTTTTACGAAATTTTAAGTTGGAGAAAAATAAATAAATGAACAAATAAGCAAAAAATAGGAAATAACAAACGAAACAAACAAACAAACAAACAAACATTGAGACGTTTAAACGTGGTTTGTCGTTTGAAGGTTTAGCGCTCGACGATTAAACTCAATACTGCGCGAATCGATATTACCGTACGACAGTTATTCGGTGCCTGTTATGTTTAGCCCCTGAATGAAAAATTACGTTTGGTAACACATTGGTCATTTTTCTAACGCTGGTTAATAAACGGTTCCGAATCGTCCACGTCAAAAAAGGACGCAAGCTAGAACGTACAACAATAATATACAATCCTCACGCTAGTTTATATGTATTCTCCAAGTAATACCCACGCTAATAATGAACATACCGTACCAGCAATGGTTTACTGCCAAAAAATCCAATTGAGCTTCATTCTGACGAATCAAAAATAACCTTGTAATTTTATAAATAATATTAATATTTTACGTCTTTACTCCGCAACCAGCTCCCGTAGCTCAGTTGGTTAGAGCGTTGGTCTTATGGCTCTAGTAAGCCGAAGGTCGCGGGTTCGAGCCCCGCCGGGAGCAAAGGAGAAAAATTATGTCTTCCTCAAACAGCATTTTTAATATATCCAACCCTATATAAGTACATCAGCATAAAGCCTTAAAGAACAAAATATAATTATTAATCGTGTTTTACGTTCAAGGGTTTAAATTCAGGGGGGCCGAATTAGTGTTATTAACATTTATACCGATTCACGGTGTACTGCACATAGTACGAACTCTGAAACTTATAGTACTGTACTGAACCTTGCGATTTTCGGCCTCCGGAGGCAGTGTGGTCGTGTGAGACTATCCACGGCACGCGGCCACGTCGCCCCCCATCCCTTTCGTTTTACGACGCGCCGCGCGGACGTTTTCCCACCCAAACTGACGGCCCGACGAAACGCAAAACATTTGAAGCGCCCGTTTAGATGTAAAATTAGCGACCGTGCGACCGTTGCAACGGAAACGCTTTTACCGAGACTTCGAACGTTTTTTCATTTCCCAATTATCGCCTTTCAAAAAAGAAGAACCGTTTAATCATTCGTGTCTTCTAGCCTTTCCTTCACACGCGCAGCCCATTTCTTCCTTTTTTCGCCCTCTACTGCCTTTTTCCCTTGTTTTCATCTTTAGTGTTGACCCGTTTTTTTCCCTCTCCCGACGGTTTTTCGCCCCTATCTATTTGTTGGTATTGAGTGTAAGGATTTTGCGCTTTTTATTAGAGTTGTTATTTATTGTGTTTTATGGAGGACCTTGCAAGTAATGCCCTCACAAGTAGGGTCGGAAAAAAACGAGTTCGTAACCTACTTCACAAAGGAACCGATGCAAATAGTGATAACGTTCGTAAATTACAAACTAAGAAGAGAAAAAGACAGGAAAATGTTGTGCCTGGGGGAAGGGAGGACGATGCCGGACCAAGTAGGGGCACACAAGGGGGGGGTAGGGAAGAAGAAGTCGATGCGGGACCAAGTAGGGGCACTCAAGGGGGGGGTAGGGAAGAAGAAGTCGATGCGGGACCAAGTAGGGGCACTCAAGGGGGGGGTAGAGAAGAGGAAGTCGATGCAGGACCATATAGGGGCACTCTGAAGAGTATTGTGGAGCCAGAGGAAGTCGATGCGAGACCAAGTAGGGGCACTCTGAGGAGTATTGTGGAGCCAGCCTCTTTTACTCCGGACACCGAAGAAAACAGACGGGAGGCAGTTTCTAATCAAAAAGAGACAGTTGGGACGGAAACCTTCTTACAGTACTCGCGACGCATGTGACAGTGGAAGGTGCTGGGCAAACATGTATTCTTGTTTGAAATGTTCTTAGTGGATATTAAGCAATTTGGAACAAAATTTTATCGCACGAATGTTTCATGAGTGTGTATCGTTATTTTGTTTTCATTATTTTTCAAATGATATGGAGTTGTTCTCGGTGATGTGATTTCATTTACAGAAATGGTGGGCCAAGCAAGAAGCCATGTTTCGGAAAAAAAAATGAGGATTTTCCTGATTACATCCAAAGAATTGAAGAGTCAAATTCATGAGATAATGGGCCGAACGTGGACATACCTTGGGAAGACACTAAAGTAATTCGAGTATTGTCGGTAGATGCTTTTTATAGGGCCCATAAAGAACAGGTACGTTGGGCCATGGTTTTTTTTTTCACAAAACGAAGTAATGTACCTTAGTGTAAAACATGTTGACATGAAAAAGAGTTGTAGGGAAATTGACAGAAATTGTTGAAGAGAGGGAGGAAAACAATAGGGGTTATAGTTTTGTGTAAGAAGAAATTTTAACATTGCATGATAGAAGTGTTTAGGTTGTTTCTTTACTTGCAGAAAAAAGGCTTTTTACAAGCAATGTTGAAAGCATTGAATTTTTTTTTCAGAAATATCAGTGTAGAATTTTAAAAATTCCAGAAGAAGATATCGCAAATGGACCTGAAACAAAAGTTATTATGAAAGGAAAGATTCGACAAACAGGCATGAGGTGTAAAAGCGAGTATTTGGATCGGCAATCGGGAGCTGTTACTGATGGTTAAAATGGGAAGCAGCTTAAGGAGATGAGCAAAAAATGCCTTGATTCGTGTTCGACAATTGGTTTTTTACACGAGAACATGCTAGCTCGTAATGTGACACTTCTAACTCATTTTGCTGCCGGAAGGGGAAACAGCGCAAGGGCTGTGAACCTATGTGATTTGTTTTCGATGGAAGTGGAGAGTGTAGGTCCCACCCTGTGTCACATGTTAGGATTTTTAGACATGAACGGCAAGACTAACAAGGTGCTTTAACTTTTTCTCTTTGAATATATTAAATTGCATTGCATGCACAACGTCATTTTTTAATGCTTGTATCCACTAATTGTGCGATTGTTATTTATAATGCAGAATGGCCGGAAGGAGCATTTCGGTGTTATCCGAAATAAGGAACAAGACGTTTGTCCTGTCGGCGAGATCGCTATGTGGTTGTTGTTCCTATTCCACATGAAAGGAGGCACGGGATGGGGATGCCTCGACTTTTCTTCGAGAGAGTTCTGGTAACACTAGAGAATTTAACTTCTAAATTCAATTGTTTTGTAAACTTGAATGCGTACTTGTAATCCGGTTTTCACTGATAACAACCTTTTCTATATGATATACTTTTGTATATCATATACATTTGTGAAACCCCGTCAGGTATGATTTTTTTCTATTCCCAAAGGCTTCCGACAACGAAAATCCTTTGGACTACCATTCCCACCTTAAGTTAATACAGGCGCTGTTTTTTAGTTTAGACATTGTCTCCAACTCAAAGACACACGCAATGCGGGGGTCAGGGGCAAGGGCAGCTGAGAGCAAAAGGTGAGTACATCCCCGTTCTTTTGACTTGCATTAAATTATAAAATATGAAGGTAATAATTGTTGATGTTTTGTTGTTTATATCTCTGGATAACAAAATTGTGAATAGGGCTTCTGAAGTGCATATTCCCCGCCTTGGGAGATGGGTGAACTCCCATATGTACCTTTCTTACCTCACATCGATCCTCTTCGAGGTATTATTAGTACAAGCTGGATTTGAGGACGGCAAAAACACTTACCTTGTACTTCGAGATCGTGTTGAAGTCCGTGAATGCCTTCTTCGACGTACATTTCCATGGGCGGACGACGCTCTTCGGATATTAAAGAGGTAAGTAATCTATTTTCAAGGAAAAAAATGGGGACAAAACATAGAAAGAATAAAAATTATGTAAGAGAATAAAAAATAAGGACTAGAGGTAAGCGTCATCTTTAATTAGAATAAGGGTATTGTAGGGTTAGGGTCAAAGTGTGATGAAGGTGGGAAAACAGGCAACAGCGGCGACAAAGTGGTGGGGGTGCCGAGGTTGCGGCGGTGGTGAGGTGTTGGCGGTGGCGAGATGGCGGCGGTGGTGACGTGGTGGCGGTGGCGAGTATGTGGCGGTGGTGACGTGGTGGTGGTGGCGAGGTTTGTGGCGGTGGTGAGGTGGTGGCGGTGGCGAGGTGGCGGTGATGATGAGGTGGTGGCGGTGGCGAGTATGCGGCAGTGGTGATGTGGTGGTGGTGGCGAAGTGGCGGCGGTGGCGGCGGTGGTGACGTGATGGCGGTGGCGAGGATGGCGGCGATGATGAGGTGGTGGCGGTGGCGAGTATGCGGCAGTGGTGATGTGGTGGTGGTGGCGAAGTGGCGGCGGTGGCGGCGGTGGTGACGTGGTGGCGGTGGCGAGGTGGCGGCGGCGCATATATTTGAATTTGAATATATGCGCGCCAAACTATTTGGATCGCCATGTCGATTCGACTTGCAGTGTACGCCAAATTGTACATTTGCGAGCGTCTCAGTTGAATCGCGATGCACTTCGGCGTCTAAGTCGCAACGTGAAACGATGTAAAAAAATTTACGCGATTCATAATGAAATGTAGGATGTGACGTTTCGTGCGAGCGGTTCGCGATACAAAATGATTCAGTACGTCACATGTCGTGAGAGCGTTTCGTTTGAATCCCAACTCCAAATGAAATTAAAATTCGTACGGGATTTAACCAATAGTTTAGTACTAATACGAGTACCAATACCCTACGTCAACTTTCGTACGTCGGTTTCGTTTTGTAACCCTTCGTACGTCACAATGGTACCTTTAACATTCTTACTCTCTCTCTTCACCTGTCTTTTTCACTTTGAAATTTTAAACAGCCGCCATGGATTTTCCATCCAAACGAACCACACGTCCACGTAGCAATATTTCACGCAACACTATTCCACGCCCTGAACAACAAAACGACGAAGAAGAAGAAGGGGAGGAAATTGCTACGCAGTTAGTACAGGACGGCCAGAGAGGATGAGAGGACCTCCTTCGACACCCTTCGAATTTGAATATGATTTTCTAGGGCCATTAGATACTTCCAATAGCAAGGAAGATGAAGATTATGAGCCATCCGAACACTCTACAGAAGAATCCATCGTCAACGGAGATGAACCATCACAGGACGCTACTTCTTCAGAGCACACCATGGAGGGGGACTTGAAGGTCGACAAATTCGAAGGAGAGGCCTCTACAGAGGACAATCAATCGGCCGAAAGTACGGAGGGGCTAGAAGAAGCTGTGTATGAAAGTGGGGACGAGGTGTTGGGTGTTGCCTTTTCAGGGTTTCCTGAGCAATTAGGGTTAACAATAGTGCATGGGAACGAAGAAGTGTTATCGCCAATCAACCATAGGCCAGAGGAACCAGATTGGTTCTTCCCTGCACCTGAAAGGCAATATGATGCCATGGACGCATTTATTCTCCACCCCTCTCACTTCATTCACCCTAGGGATTGGCCTCCACACTGGAGGTACTACAATCCTGGAGGGGTTCGGGCCTCAATGTAGAAATTAATGGTACATTTTTAGTATTTTCTAGGTCTAAATAGAAATATAGAAAGAAGCCGAGGCAGTCTACCTCTAACTTCTCTCTCCAAACTCGCAAACTTGTCGCAGTCACTGAGAAATTGAAGAGGGAGCTAGAGCCATGGCTACCTAGGCTATCCAGAGGTTTACGGGAAATTTATATTAGTTGGGGTTTATTTATTTAAAAAACATGTGCCGGCGACAGGAATTGATACTTGTACCTACCGGCCAGCAGACAAGAAGTAGCCGGTAACCTTAGCCGTTAACTCTAGATATAACATTACGTAATATATAGTTTGATATTTATTTAAACATGTAAACGTAGGATAAATCATTTAACTGTAATTGTTTACGGTATACATAGATCTGGTAATGTATAAGTACGGAATACGGTACGAGCAAGAAATCAATACCGCGCATGTATTTATTACGGCTACGATTAAATTCGATTCTAATCGGACGGCCGGAATTAGCGCTGAGATCGCGGAAGAAGATTTCGGCGGTTTGTGGCCATCGCCACATCGGATGACGCGTGGCGTATTTACATTGGATCGTGGAATCTTCGGAGATTATGGCACCGAATCCGGATATGACATGTGTCAACATTTAGGGCATGTCGTACAATGTCAGTACATAAAAGTACACCGGCAGCTGTACTTTTGCGTACGGAACTGTATTCTGCTTGGTTCCGTACATCAGTAGATACAGTCTGTGAGAGAGATAGGACTTAGAAAAATTAAGAGATAGGACCCTCTCTCCCAGAGAGCTTCTGTACAAAAGGTCAACTTTGACCCTCCATAACTAACTGCTCAGGGGAGCAAATTCGGAGATTCTTTTTGCTATCGACTTAGGGGAGTCTTGCCTTTGAAGGGGTGCAGGTGGTCAGAGTGTTTGTCTGCCATGGTGGCAGTTATTTTTGCTGAAACACAAAGGGGTCAGGATTATCCTAGAGGCTTCTTGGAAGCTGTCCACTCTGAGGACTTATGGAGGTCTCAGAGTTTCAGGTTATGGGCCCACCCTCTAGGGTACCAATCTTTAATGGAACTGGCTTCATATACTGGGAAAGTATGATGATAGGAGCTCTATGCGAAAAAAGGTTTTGGGGGATAGTGAGTGGACGATTGGGGCGTCCATCAAGTCTTGGAATTCCTCCAGGGTTTAAAGGAAGCAGATTAAACTCGAGATATTTCGGCTCAAAAATTTCTGGAGTTACTAATCGGCACCGTTCGACGAACCATATGGCAAGATCTTGCACTTATGCAAAGGGATTTCCCGGACCATGCATACTTTACCACTTCATTCTTTTTGACAATATTAGAAGAATGCGGTCCGGAGTGGCAAACTTTCGCGGAAGCGGTGCATCGAATGGACGAGAAAAAGGACGAAAGGTCCCCTATTGCCGACATTCCAATTCCAACGGAGGTCAAAGATGAACTCCGCGCGTTGAGAGTCGGAGTTGACTCTATTCCACCCCTCATAGGAAGAATACGCGAACTCGAAAATATTGTGGAAAAATTGGGCACAAAATTAGAAACGTGTATTGCGAAGCTTGACACAAGGCTCACGACAACACAACGCCAACTTGACGGAGGATTATCGAGGATTGAGTCAATGTTTTTAGGCTTGACACAACGTTTTATGCAACCATTTTCCTTTTCTTCACAACCATCCTTTTTCCCTCCCCCTTGTCCTACTCCTCACCCTCCTCCTCCCTCTTCATCTACAAATTCACCACCTTTTTCATTTCCCCCTTTTGCACCCATGTCTTCTTCCCAACCAACACCTTCCTTTTCTCAACATCATACATTTACTAGTGTCCCTTTCCACCCTATTCATTCCACAACATCTGCTTACCACCTCTCTACATCTACCGATGCCTCTCTCCCCCCTATTTATTCCACGACCTCTCCTTCCCACCATTCTACATCTACCTATGCCTCTATCCCCCCTATCCATTCCACATCATCTCCTTCTCAAGCTTTTACTTCTACCGATGCCTCTCTTCCCCCTATTCTTTCCACGACCTCTCCTTCCCACCATTCTACATCTACCCATGCCTCTATCCCACCTATCTATTCCACATCCTCTCCTTCTCAAACTTTTACTTCTACCGATGCCTCTCTTCCCCCTATTCATTCCACGACCTCTCCTTCCCACCATTCTACATCTACCCATGCCTCTATCCCCCCTATCCATTCCACAGTATCTCCTTCTCATACTTTTACTTCTACAGATGCTTCTCTTCCCCCTATTCATTCCACTTTAGTTCTTACCCCAACTTATGTCAAACTTGATGCATTTCCTATAGATTGGGCGAATTGGCAAGGATAGACCCTACAAAGCCACGAGTGTGATGTCAAGGTGGAATCTATATTCAACGAGTACCATTATGGGTTGAATGGCCACCCTCCTATAAAGTTGTTATTCAACACAACTGAAACAGACAAATACAAAACAAAAAAAGGATGTAAATTCATAGTATGGGCAAAGGGAGAGGGGAGGAAGTGGAGTCGTTGTCTCAATATTTTGCAATGTGTTGAAAAGTTAATGACTGTTCCAGGGTGGGATTTAACAAAAAACATAAACTTTGTTGAAAGAATTAGAATAGAGAAGTTTGGTGGGAGCACGGCAAAACTTAAAGAGGCCTTATATATAACAACTAAACCAGATTTGAAAGACGGATTGAATGAGAAAGAATTTCAACGAAGGTTGGGTCGTTTCCAAAAATTAGAAGAGTTACGTGTAATCACGGGTTAAATTAGGTATTTATAGGAATAGTATAGGAGTTACGATGTGTTGAGTAGAGATATACCATTAATTTGTAATTTTTGAACTTGAATTTGGGCTAAATTGTTATGTGTCGGGTTATTGTGGTGCTTTGTGTTTGGTATGTTAGGTTTGTTTTTGGAAACCACGGTATTAACATGCTTTGTGTGTGTAAAACGCCCTCGACGGTCCCTAACCATATCGACAAAGAGTGTGGTTTTTACGCCTTTACATTAATTTGTATAGTGTTAAAGCCCGACAACACGCGGGTTTACGTTTCCAATAGGTGGTGTAATACATATCGTTTCAAAACTTGAAGTAACTACCGACGCGCGTCTAAATGGGCGATTGTGTGCGTCGGTTGATTTGTCGTTGGTTCACCCCAAAAACGGGTTATTGTGGTGCTTTGTGTTTGGTATGATGTACATTCTCGCACAAAATAGGTTTGTTTTTGGAAACCACGGTATAAACATGCTTTGTGTGTGTAAAACGTCGTCGTTAATAAATTCTTGGATTATCATTCAACCATGAACTTCAAAGATTATTATTTCACCAGGTGTAAGCATACGATATTGAAACTAAAAAAAGTATAACTGGAAACACTTAATAATTTTTTATACATAAATATCACACTCTACAACTAACCCTAAACATAGAGCGATAGTAACTAGTTTTTTTGAAAGGATGTTTATTATACTGCATATACAAACAACAACAACATAACGTTAGTTTTTATAAATTAAGAAAACAATTTATTATAGGAACAATGTTTGAGTGCAACAATGTACTATTGGGCGCATTATAAAACAAAGATTCCAACAACATGAACTAGTTTAACAATTACGACATTAAGGTGGAGCATGTATGAACTAATGTTTTGCAACGAAATTATTAAATAATATTTGTAATGAAACATATGTCCTTAGAATGGCACCGTTAACCCTACTAAGAGCGTTGATAAATAAGGTGTGTTTACATAATACAAATTCGTGTCAAGATAGAGAAAAAATACAAGAAATTACACACTCCAACTAAATTATTTAGGGATGTCCACACTTTTATTTATTGTTAATAACATTATCCATCAAATGTTAACAAACCCTCATCTTAAAGTCATAAACATGGGATTGCATTCGACACTCGTTAAGAAGGGAAACACTATATTAATGAAAGCGCGTTATTATAACCTCTATTAATAGTTTGGTGTAAGTAGACGTGGAAAACTGCAATCGACTATCTAAAATACAGTTCTTGACTTTAGTTGATGAATTAATGCCAACTGGGCGGCGAGCGATTCAGTTTATGATTTTGGGGCCAACTGAACAGCGTTCGAATGTGTTATTGACGATAACAATTATAGACGAAGTAAATATGAAATCCGAACAGTTACGCGACATACACCCGCTCTGGTCGACAAAAGGACTAAAATGAATTTATTATTATGGGAAACGGTAAGAGTTAACGTACTAATATTTAACGTAAAATAAAAATCCGTATACATCTCCCGGTCAGTTTTAACGTCCAATTTTTTTTTCTTAAAAATGCAAGGTACTTGGTAAGTACATTGCGAAGTGTGAGACTATGGGTAACCCTCCATCAGGCGCCGACAGTAATCGTACGAAAACGTCTACTTGTAGTAATACTTCGTTCACTTCTCCATCAGGTCGTGTCAGCAATGGAATCTATCGCGTACGTGCTTTCTTTCGATTGGACGCACATATGTTCATGTTCTGACGACGAGCAGCCAAAGATTCCAAAAGCACAATATCTAGACTTGTATCCGTACATCCAGTCGCAAAATTAAATTACGTGAATGTACAATTTGTATGTTCGTGTTTAGTATTTTTTGTAGCTGTTTTGTCGTTCCTAATTCTTCCTGGCGCCATAAATTCCAGATATCAGCGGATCGTGGAGGAGGCGTCAGGACACATTATTCAACAAATATTTTTTTTGGTGGTTTTCGTTGGATTTGATTCCCGCCAGTTCGAAGGCGCGCGGCCCGTACATCACCTTTCCACGCGTAAACATTTTACACGTCCGGTGATTGATGACTCTCCTCTTGAGGAAAGTAATTAATCACTCGACGACTTGACCGCTTGCTTGGAAAACACGTGATCGGACGGTTGACGTTGTCGCCCAGAAGTTTGGAGAATCTTGACGCGCTGACAATAATCATCACTATATAAATAAGGGAACGTTGTTCGCCTTCGAGGAAACCTTTATATAGGTGCCGTGTCTGTCTCGAATTTTTTCCATCACACGGTCGTACTGAGGGCAGGATGTAGCGCTGCCGCCTGTCGCAATACAGACCGCCGTACCGTGGCAATATTCAACGCTGTCGCCCGCCTGGTGGCATAATTCTACGTTGGCGCTCGCCTGGTGGCATAATTACACGCTCCCGCCAGCAAGCATAATTCCACGCTCCCGCTTGGTGGCGGATTATACGCTACCGCTTGGTGGCGTAATTTTACGCTGCCGCTTGGTGGCGTAATTTTACGCTGCCACTTGGTGACGTAAATTTACGCTGCCGCCGACTGGCGTGATACTACGCTACCGCCTGTTGGCATAATTTAAAGTTGTCGCCGGCTGGCGTGATTGTACATAATTTAAAGTTGTCGCCGGCTGGCGTGATTGTACGCTGTCGCTCAGTGTCGTAATTTTACGCCGCCGACAGTTAGCGTAATTATACGCTGCCCCCAGCTAGCGTAATTCTACGCTGCCCCCCGCTAGCGTAATTCTACGTCGCCGCCTGTCAGCAATACATACCACCGTACCTGACACAATGTAACGTTGTCGTGCGACCGTCCGCAGTACGGACCGCCGTACCCATGGCGTAATGCAACGTTGCCGCCCGCTAGTATCTACGAACGACCACCTACAGTACCGAAAAAAAACACACTTTAAGATGATCAAATCACCCTGTAGTTTTGTTCCCATGAATAGTGTATTACTACTGTCAAGAGAAAAAATACAAAATTAAAAATCGGTTTTTTCGATTAAAAATTATAGACCTTTGGCTACCGTGTTGAAAACCTTAAATAGGCGATATCTATGTGCGCGCGAGGCGGTGTCTGTATATCCGCGCGACCCAAAACAAGATGTCCTTTATGACCACGACCCATGTTCCCATGTGCAGTCGGTGCAAAATTGATGCCTCAACATACATCGCAAGAGCAAAAAAGGAAAAGTTACGCGTGTGCCATCCCGACTCAATTGATGCTTAAAAATACATATCAAATGAAAGATTACGAAATATTGTGATTTGTAAGAAACGGTTATTAGTAGAGGGATATATTATTATTGTTGTTGATACAATTCATATTACATGCAAGTACGCTGCTAAGTCGTGAAATATACAAGCAATAATAATATATCATTGCATTTTTTTTTTTAAATTGGGGTTGATTTATGAAAGCGGCCCAAAGTGTGTAAATGTCAGTAGCATACATTACTTCACTATTGCAGTTTGAAAGAGTTTATGATGCGTATATGACCCTAACGCAAACACCCCATGGTTGTTGTTGCAAAGTGCGTAGACGTGAGTATGCATATTCGAGCTGAACAATAACTCACAATATGTGATCCGACAATGTACGAACCGACAAGATGTGAACCAACAATATATGAACCTACAAGATATGAATCGCCAAAGTACGAACCGACAATATATGAATCGACAATTTATAAACCGACAATATATGCACCGGAAATATATGAACCAACAATACGTGAACCAACAATATATGAACCAACAATATATGAACGGACAACAAGAAAGAGAGAGAGGGAGAGGGGAGAGACAACAAGAGAGGGACGAGGGCACCGTTAACCCTACTAAGAGCGTTGATAAATAAGTTTTGTTTACATAATACAAATTCGTGTCAAGATAGAGAAAAAGTACAAGAAATAACACACTCTAACTAAATTATTTAGGGATATCCACACTTTTATTTATTGTTAATAACATTATCCATCAAATTTTAAAAAACCCTCATCTTAAAGTCATAAACATGGGATTGCATTCGACACTCGTTACGAAGGGAAACACTATATTAATGAAAGCGCGTTATTATAACCTCTATTAATAGTTTGGTGCAAGTAGACGTGAAACTGCAATCGACTATCTAAAATACAGTTCTTGACTTTAGTTGATGTATTAATGCCAACTGGGCGGCGAGCGATTCAGTTTATGATTTCGGGGCCAACTGAACAGCGTTCGAATGTGTTATTGACGATAACAATGATAGACGAAGTAAATATGAAATCCGAACAGTTACGCGACATACACCCGCTCTGGTCGACAAAAGGACTAAAATGAATTTATTATTATGGGAAACGGTAAGAGTTAACGTACTAATATTTAACGTAAAATAAAAATCCGTATACATCTCCCGGTCAGTTTTAACGTCCAATTTTTTTTTTTTTAAATGCAAGGTACCTGGTAGGTATCTTGCGAAGTGTGAGACTAACTCGTTTTTTGAACCTGTGTCCTTATGTCCACACGAACCACACCCCCTGCCAAAATTTAACAAACCTAGTCTGTACTTTGTACTTCTCGCTTTCCACAAAACCAGCACCGACGTGGCACTAACATATGCCACAAATTTTGCATATTTTAGGGCGTTTCTACCATAATTCGCTGCTGAATGCTATCGTGCCCAAATTGGTAGTTCGACCAAACTTAAAGTGCGTACTGAATCGGTATTTTGACCCAACTTAAAGTGCGTACTGAATCGGTATTTTGACCAAACTTAAAGTGCGTACTGAATCGGTATTTTGACCAAGCTTAAAGTGCGTACTGAATCGGTATTTTGACCAAACTACAATACAGTAGGATATAAACTGAATTGTTATTTTGGCCAAATTAGAATACGTACTGAATTGGTATTTTGTAGTGTTGTGTATAGGTAAGGATTTGCCGATAACCGATATGGGCCTGTTTTGGGGTTGCCAATAATCAATATATTGGTACGATAAATCGTTATCGGTGTTATCGCCAATAATTAACCGATAATATCGGTTGTTTATCGGCGATAACACCGATATTGATAACTATCGGCGATAATAAAACGGACCGTACAGATAAATGTACGGCCAGTACACTCAACTGTACATGTTATTCCCCGAACGCGCCGCGGACCCCGTTCCCTCCGATTTCGGTAAAAAACCACGATATTTCTTTGATTACTTCTAATTTAAGTGGGTTTTACTTGGGTACCACGCTCACATACCCGTCCAAAATGTCCGTTTGACTGTTATTTGTTTTTGCAAGGTTAGTTACGCCCTCATATCACTTCCATGGTGGCAGTAAATGGCGGCAGACTGATTCGTCTGTTCGTGTGGTCGTCTGTTTTTTGAAAAAGTTTGAGTTACAAATTTACATTATAATTTAATATTTTTCGTTTCGGTAATATAGTTTTAGAACTATAAAGTATTGTTTTAAATTTGTCAATGTTTATGTGCTGACTGCCTGTTATAAATTTCAGTTAAACAGATACGGAACATTAGTGTTGGGTAACGGGAAAATTCATATCGTGATAATTGCGATATTCGATATATCGAATATCGATCGAGCAGATTCCTCGATATATCGTACCGGGACCAACATAAATTATCACGATATATATCGCAAAAAAATGGGTGTCCGTACAGTCATAGTACGGAAAATCGTACGGATATTTACCCCCCCCCCCCCACTGAAAGGGGGGGGGGGGGGGTTTGAAAAAAAAATGATTTTTTTTTTTTTTTTATGGCTCAATAATTATCACGATATATCGGCGATATATCGATTATCGGGTACCTGAAATTCGATATATATCGAATATCGGCAAAGGGTCCTCGATACCCAACACTACGGAACATATTCTTATACGTGGCATGCCACGGTATATAAAGCTTATAATATAATACAGTATGTAATAAAGTACTATTGTATGCATACCATAATTTTTTAAAGTTATCGCCGATATGGAATTTGTTGGTCTCGGACCGATATATCTAGAGCTATGACCGTTCGATAACCGATAACTATCGGTATCGGTGTTATCGCGATAAAGTTTTTACCGATACACAACACTAGTATTTTGGCCAAATTAGAGTACACACTGAATTGATATTTCGACCAAAGTATAGTAAGGGTGCGTCTCCATGTGCCAAAGTAAGGGTTTTTTTCTGTCGTTTTCTTGTTAAACTTAGAGCCGTACCGCGTAAGTTTCAACAGTACAAAAAAAATAGAAAAAAGGAAAAGTACATTTTGCTCCATTGTCAAATTTAGGATGTACTACATGTTGTCGTCTTGTGTTCTTTGACCCACGGCCACGCCAAAAAACGTCATCTTCAAACTTTTCTTTTAAACACATGGACGATGTGTTTTAAAAACAAAGTATTTTCTAAAAACAAATAGGAACACGTAGTCGCACGTGTAAAAATTTTTGCAAAAATTTCAAACGAATTCAAGCGACGACGAAGGGTACAATATTTGTTATGTTTTGTCCGTTTGGGTCCATCAAAGTACACCATTTGTTTTGTTTTGTCGCGTTCCATTCAGTACGGATTTTTTCATTTCAGGGGTCGGAAAATTACGATGCCATTTCACGAAATTGAGAGAAATCTCAGAGGGCACCCCAGCAACTTGCACACACCGCCTCTCCCACAGAGCCTCACATTCACTCCTTCAAACTTCACTATTGATCATCCTTTCACGAGGCGGCTCTACGCTGACCGGTGGGAAGCTGGAAAAAACTTTTTTTGCCTTAAAAAAAGGAAAATCCACAATTATCATTCTATGTTTTTTAACCCGCACAAAGGCGGATAATAAGTTTATTTTATTATGCTGTTTCATCTGAAAATTTTACCACGTTTTTACAGGCTCAGAATTACCAAAAAAAAAATCTAATTATTGTGCTTAATATTGGTTTTATTACGTCACACTTAATCTACTTTGCAAATCGGTTATTCTAAAACCAAATTTTATTATGATTATTATAATTATTTTTATTTCTTTTTCTTTATTATCTTTAATTCTTTACACAAGAATGGAAAAATCAATGCATCCACTAAGCGTTAAAAATAAAACTTAAATTTCTGGTGATTATATCAAATATGCGATAGGTTAGGTTTCTCAAAAAGGAATAGAGATTCAAAGCGTGTGGAAATTGCCAAAAACGCAACCGTACAGGGAAGGCAGCGTCAGCTATGGACAAAGGGTTGAAAAGGTAAATGTTTACAAATGTCACATAAAATAATGCGACGTCATTGACAATTTTGAACAATCAAGTGCGTCATCACAGATTGTAGACGTTGACAAGCGTCACGGGCATTGTCAGCGTATACAATCGTCACACCCTTAAGTAACATTTTTTTTTTGTTATACATAGGGACACTTGAAATCCGGGTCCGCCGGATCTGCGCTAAAAAACAAATTAAGTTCGCTAAGTTTCAAGTACATGGAGACGCACCCTAAGTCATCGTGGATTTGGCTACGATCCATCTCTCAGAAAACAACTGTAGGTATACGTGGTGTACAAAAATAGGGTTTATCAAATAGTACACCATGTATCGCTATTAGTGTTAATAATTTTTTCGCCACTTAAAACAACTTGTTTCCGTACACACTTAGTCCTATTTGTAAATGGAGACGGCCAATCGGAAGGTGAGAATCTTAGCTTTCAATCGGAGCCGTCAGATCTGTAATTCGACAAGCGTGTAAGGGGAAAATATGTTTTAAATGGCTGAAAAAACATTAATCCTAATAGCGATTCACGGTGTACCATTCATAATATCCTTTCTTTTAGGCGATTTTCAAACATTACCATTCACTCTTCCATGTTTTCAAACATTATAGTATCATCCTTCCTTTTAAGATTTTTGAAAATTTACCATTCATTCTTTCATGGTTTTAAACCTAAACATTCATTTAGGGTTTCTTCAGACATGCATTTATTCTTTCATGGTTTTAGGCATTATAATGGCATTCTTTCTTTTAAGGTTTCTTCAAATATCACTATCCATTCTTCCATTGTTTCAAACATGACACTTTCATCCTTCCTTTTCTTCCATGGTTCCATGGTTTTTTACTTCCTTTAGGTTATCTCATTTGATTCCCATTCAACCTCTTCCTCTCTTGCTTTCCGTACTCTCTTTTTTATGGCTATACAATTCATAAGAACACAAGAAATAAGTAGTATTTCAATGTCTCAAATGTTTGTGGTTTATGTCACTGTTATGCTATTTGGTGGCAGCCAGTCATCATGCTCATCTATGCAAAAAATGAATATTGCAATCTCTCTCTCTCTCTCTCTCTCTCTCTCCCTCTCCCCATCTCTTTCTCTGTGCTTGAGAGTTCGGATTTCATCTTTGGAGTGTAGGAATGGAGGCAAGAGATTTGCCGAATGGACAATCATGCAGATACTTTTGTATTCCTTGAATTTCCCTTCTTTCCAATCCTCTTTTCCTCTCCCCCAACTCTGCACCTCGCAATAATTTCTGTTATTACTTTTCAAATCCGCTAGTCGTGGTTTTGAAATCCCCATTATCACATGGGCTTGAAGCTCTAGTTTAAGTAAGAAATAATCTTTTGCTCCTGAATGGAGGAACAATATGTGTACACATCTCTTACTGCTAGTAGCAAATTAGCCATTGCATTGAATTTTTTCCTTTTTGAGGATATAAAAATTGTAGGTATAAGATGGAAGCTATAAAAGGGCTTCCCCAAAAAGAACATCATCTATCAAATATTAATACTGAGAGGTGGTTTGCAAAAACTGGAAAAACCAACATTGTTCACCAACACTTTTATGTTTCGAGAAATCAGCATTGGCACTTTCAAGTGGTGATCTCTGATAATAATGCAGTAAAGAAAAGCTAAATGATTGAGATTAGATTTTCTTTCTTTCTTCTAAGTCTCTAGCGTTTTGCAATAATGCTTAATGTTGAATAAGTGTATGGCGAAGAGATTTCATGAAAATTGTTACGTGATACAGGTCCCTACAAATCCCTTCAAAATAATGGATTCTTAATATGCAGACAGCCTGCAATAATTGAAATCAGTTTTCTGAACAAATTTAGATTCCATAAAATGCAAACCTTCAATCATTGTTGTTCCGTTATCTCCATTACCTTCAATGGAGGTGAATCTGAAGATTTATGATAGAAGTACGGTTAATATCTCGTATGTTTACAAAAAATGTTCTTGAAGCTTGGTACGGGGGCACAATTTCATTTAGCACTCGGCTCAATTCCGATTGGTTCGGTCCGATTTCGGTTTGAAACACATAATTGTTGAAAACCGGTTCCAAACTAAATCAAACTGTTGGATTTCCCGGAACCAAATCGCTCAAAACCGTTACATCAGTTGAAGATCGTAAAATATCCTTAAAAACCATCATTGAGCCCTGGACTCTAATTTATCGAATTTAATGTACTACTGGCACATGTACTCCTTCCATACTGTCATACTTTTTGATAGTACATTGGTTCAAACTGGGTTCATTGAGATAGCGCCGAACCAAACCGGCTTAAACTGATAATGCGACTTAAACAACTCGAAACTACTGACAAGCCAACCTACTCGTTTGGTGAGGTACTGGTTCCGTTTGGTTTCATCCCAAACTCACTACCCATCGTTATTAGCGTTAAGGATTTGTTAGTGTTTATGTGAAATCAAAATTAATAATATTAATTTAGTGCAAGAGGAGGCAGATTTTAGTCCACTTTCTTCTATAGTGTTGTTAACACTTTGTTTGATTTTTAGCTAACGATATTTGGGATTGTATTAGTGCTATTAATTCTATTGATGATGGGCGGTTTAGTTGTCAAGCATGAACAGTATTGGACAGTAATAAAAGTAGTTGTTGCTGACAGTGTAACATTGTGATGTTAATATTTGTGTTGATATCCTATCAAGATCACAATAATAATCATAAGGATTTTATATTTCGATTACAAAATATTCAGTAATGAACAGTAAATACAACCATATGCCAGTGAAACAACGCTACCAGTAAATCTTCTAAACTTGAGTCCTGAATTAGCCAAAAACCGTAAAAATAGGCAACATACATATGAACTTGGGCATTTCGAACCGAGACATAACGAACATTTCAAAGTCTTGAACCAAAATGAGAAAATATCCACTTTCAAGGGGATAGATACTGGTGAAAAACAAAAAAAACTGCAGATTTGCCCCGTTCATAGGTACGATTTATCAAAATGACAAATCTTTACAAAGACTAACTACTAGTTTGACAAAAAAAATTGCACAAAAACCTATCTAACAAAAATTGACATTTTGTAAACAACTGCATAAGATCAGGTCAGACAAGACCCCTATCTCTAACGAATTTCATTGCACATGCCAAAAACTGCAAATTTCAATTTGCTATGCCCTCTCTCCCCAGTTATCCAACTAAAAATCCTCCTCTATCTCCCTAGAAAAAGAAATTACTATGCTATGAAGACTTTCAAAGAAATCGCTTCCCATGTTAGGTTTTCTCCTTTTCACTTGTAATGTCCTCAATGACCATGGTATCCCCAATGGTGTCCCCAATGGTGTCATCCATCAATCGCGTCCTCAAAGCTCTACATCCAAAACATACACTCAAAGCATTATCTAAATGTCTGTTTACTGAACTAAGTTATGTAAAGTAAAGAAGTTTCATCCTTCCCAAATGTTATAATTTCGAAAATGGAAATGGTATTAAAAATTCATTGCAAACAACTCCAGCCAGAACGCTTACCTCCTGCACTTCTAACGGTTCATATTTAACCTTCACGTTCCTGCTCGAGTGTCTTTCTTTCACTCGAGTAATGCCCACCGTGTCCATGACTTCCGTCACGATATCCTCCATGGCCTCCATGATGTCCATCATGTCCTCGAAGCTCTACATAAAAATCATATATTTTCCAACAAAGTCTCACTGACATTGTTGATGAATCAATTATGTAAAAACTAAGATCATCCTCATATCTTAGCATTTGGAAACAGACAAGGTACGAATTGCAAAGAACTCTAACCAAAACGCTTACCTCGACCATCTTCTAACGTTTCACGCTCATCCTCGAGACTTTTACGTCCTTCCTCGAGTGTCTTTCTTTCTCTCGAGTAACGTCCAGCGTGTTTATGTCCATAATGCCCATCATGTCCTCAAAGCTCTGTATAAAAAACATATATTTGCAACAAAGTGTCAACCTTGTTTTTTTTTGCTCATCACATCCTCACTCATACTTTTTCGTTCGGAAATAGACAACGTATGAAACATTTGTTGCAAAGAATTCAAAACAAATCGCTTACCTCGACCATCTTCTAATGTTTCACGTTCATCCTCAAGAATTTCACGTCCTTCCTTGAGTGTCTTTCTTTCTCTCGAGTAATCTCCATCATATCTATGTCCATGATGTCGACAATGTCCTCGAAGCTCTACATTGAAAACATATTTTTGCAACAAAGTGTCAACCTTGTTTTTTTTAACTCACCCAATCCTCACTCATACTTTTTCATTCAAAAATAGACAACGTATAAAATATTTGTTGCAAAGAATTCAAAACAAATCGCTTACCTCGTCCATCTTCGAACGTTTCACGCTCATCCTCGAGAATTTCATGTCCTTCCTCAAGTGTCTTTCTTTCTCTTGAGTAACGTCCACCGTGTTTATGTCAATAATGCCCATCATGTCCTCGAAGCTCCATATCAAAACCATATATTTGCAACAAAGTGTCAACCTTGTTTTTTTTTGCTCATCACATCCTTTCTCATACTTTTTAGTTCGGAAATAGACAATGTGTGAAACATTGGTTGCAAAGAATTCAAAACAAATCGCTTACCTCATCTATCTTCTAACGTTTCACGCTCATCCTCGAGACTTTCACGTCTTTTCTCGAGTGTCTTTCTTTCTCTCGAGTTATGTCCACCGTGTTTTTGTCGATAATTCCCATCATGTCCTCGAAGCTTTGTATCAAAAACATATATTTGCAACAAAGTGTCAACCTTGTTTTTTTTTGCTCATCACATCCTCACTCATACTTTTCCGTTTGGAAATTGACAATGTGTGAAACATTTGTTGCAAAGAATTCAAAACAAATCGCTTACCTCGACCATCTTCTAACGTTTCATGTTCATCCTCGAGACTTTCACGTCCTTCCTCGAGTGTCTTTCAATCTCTCGAGTAATGTCCACCGTGTTTATGTCCATAATGCCCATCATGTCCTTGAAGCTCTGTATCATAAACATATATATGCAACAAAGTGTCAACCTTGTTTTTATTTTAGCTCATCTCATCCTCACTCATATCTTATATTTCGGAAATAGACCACTTATGAAATATTTGTTTCAAAGAACTTTAACGAAAAAGCTTACCTCGCCCATCTTCTAACACTTCACGTTCATCCTGGAGACTTTTACGTCCTTCCTCGATTGTCTTTCTTTCACTAGAGAAATTTCCACCTAGCCAATGATGTCCTTCGCCATGGCCATCATGATGTCCACGATGCCCTTTAAATATCTGCATCTAAACCAGCAAAGAAGTGTTCAAACAATTCAAGAAACCTACGGTACTTTCAGTTGTAACAATTTTACATTCTTTTAACAAAGTACAACAAAAGCATTGTGCCACGAGTCCTGCAAGACATGGTGGTCTTGAAGGCTGGACAACAACCACTTATATACTAGGCATAGTTTTGACTCTAACTCTTGCAAACAACCACTTATATACTAGGCATAGTTTTGACTCTAACTCTTGCAAACAACCACTTATATACTAGGCATAGTTTTGACTCTAACTCTTGCAAACAACCACTTATATACTAGGCATAGTTTTGACTCTAACTCTTGCAAACAACCACCTGACCATCCAGTTTTCAGGTACAACATTGAAATTAATTTGAACTTGGCACTTTTGCAACTAGACTGATGTTTTATTTGCCAATGCCTTCCGCTCTTTCATTGGGCCTCTCATATTATAAAGGATGTTAGCCTAAAAGCTCTGAGATTTTAAAACACTTTATCTTCGAAAAAGATAAATTTTGGATTGGAATCAGCGGATCTATTGCTCATACTCTATCCCGTTCATGTCCTCCATAAATATTGAGATAAAAACTCAGTCTGAGACCCACCTCGCCCTTCTTCGAGAATCTTCCGACCACTCACAATCGAGCCTCGACTCGACAAAAAAACTAGAAATAAAACTCCACAAAAGATGAGAGAAACTCGAGAAAACGAAATGGAAACCATTTTGTCGATACACTCAGAAGCTCACAGGTTTGCACTATTAGATGTCGGAGTCTCTAAGTTACCACACACAAAAAGGAAGGCAAAGGGAAACATATTTATATGAATAACTCTAAAAGTGAGCTTCCTGGTCCAATCCATTTGTCTCGGCGATTGAGTCCGTCGAAGTTTCGTCATCGGCCGTTCAACGGCGAGATCGTCGCTAAGTTTCAAAATATCGGCGTTGATGTCGCTGTGCGGAAACCGAAGTTTCGTACGGCTGTTTCGTACGTGGAGAACTCCTCTCCGTGTTGGCAGGAGATCGCACTTCATATGGAAGCGACTTCTCCGTGACATGCCATGCGCTGGAAGGTACAAGGACCGTAATATACAGAGGATTTTTTTTTAAATATAAATTGAAATTGCTAAAGTACGCGTACATAATACGCAAGTACAGAGTTTGAAACGAAATGGGTCGGTTTTTAAATCTTTGACGATTTTAAAGATGGGTTCCGCAACTTACGTAGAACCACTCAAATAGAGACACGTATGTACAAACTTATTAACGGTCGTTAAGCGATGTAACTGAGGCCTCTGTATTACAGGAATATTGCTGTCCGTACAATTACAGAGACGTCCCCATGTAACTTCACCTTATTTTGTACCACTGTACGGCTTATGAATAGAATGTGGTTCAAAAAGCTTTTGTTTTGAAACAAAGCGTACGGACCATTGTTTTAAGCCACACTTAAAGTCTTCGAGTGCATGATCTATCGCCACGTATTTCCTGTTATTTTTTAACCCAAGAAATTGAATTGCATTTCAGCTTTATGCCCTCAACTGCTATAATAAATTGTCATTCTGGCCGACTGAGAAAAGACCGACAAAAAAAAATGGCTAGAGCATCATCGAAAACGACAAACAATAGCAACTTGAACCGGGTTTGATGCCATATCTTGGCAAAAGTATAATCGATCATTGATTTGGTTCGTTCGTACGGATTTAAGTGTACTTTTCTTCCGCGAGTTGTGCACCTTTGGATTTGCCACTTTTGCTACTTTCCGTACGCCCGATGGCCATGCAGAGATAGATGAAACTTATGAAGCGCGGCATCATTTCCAGCCGTCAGATCTATAAGCGGTCAGATATTTGGAATCGAGATTTCACATCATAAATGACTTCAAAAGTCGAACTTTTCACCATTTTTGTAATGAAACTTTATTGAATTGTAATGCGGTCCCGTCCACATTCGCCATGAACTCAAGCCAAAATAACTAAAAACGCATTAAATTTTGACAAGTGTCAGACATGCCGTACCTCAGATTCTGCGGAATGTTAACAATCTTTTCACAGCAATCGACTTTACGTCAAATAGCGTTTAAACAATCTTACAAACCAATCCGTTTACACGGTTTAACCAGGAGGAGAAGCACTTGGTATGGTATTTTATCATGAATCCGTACGGACGAACCGAATCGACGCACGATTATACGTTTGCCAAAGCTATGGCCGCAAGAACCGGGAATCGTAACGTTTAAACGTAAATTTATTAATTTTAAAGTTTTGAACAATGTTAATCATTTTGAGCAACGTCGGAAATAGAAACCACTGTAGTAAACACACAAATGGCCACGTGGCAAAATCTTACGATTAAATTTTACGAACTGAAACTTGTCGTCACCGGGATCTGAAACCGGACTTCGTTGATTTGTGGCTTAGCTTTGGCTTAGCCTTAGCATTTTTGCCCTTTGTCCCCTTTGACTTTTGACCCTATTGTCTTTCTCCCTACTATTTTTGCCTATAAATATAGCCATTTTCTCTTCAAATTTTCATTCCTTCTGTAGGAGAGGAGAGAGTTTGGGATCTGGGAGAAACTAAATTTTTTGTAACTGTGGGTTTTTTGAGACTAAATTTTAAAATGTCGACAGTTTCTTTTTCGCGAGCTTGTTTCTTTCTTTTTGGGGTTTTTGTTTTCATTTTTGTGACGGCGATTCAGTGTTCAGTCGATACAAAAGAAAATGAAGGAAAGGATGTTGGTAAGAAAGTGGGACATAATTTATGCGGAAGTATGTCTTATTTTTTTTGGTTGTGATTGTTCGTTTTTTTTCATGGCTTAATTTTCCTGCTTTCTCTTGTTTTTACCGTTTTTCGAGACATTTTTTTTCAAAATGATACTCTTTGAAGCACATAGAACTAATTTTTTTTGGTGAAGATTTTTTATTTGTCCTTCATTGACTCTTAACACACTGTGAATCCTAGTTTATACAAGCAGTTTTTATGCACTAAAAAATGGTACTTTTTTTTTGTTTTTGCTTTACCACCTATGAAGTAAGAAATTCATAACCTTTTTTTGTTCTTTTCTTTTTTGTAGGGATTGTCGTCCAAACTGGACGGAAGTTACTCGAAGAAGGACGAGGTAATTCTAAATCATTTGCTAGTTTTTTTTTTTTTTTCCGTGACATCCAACATTGTTTGTTTCTTTGTTCATATCGCTTTCTTGTTGACATATATCTATATGTCTCGTCCTCTCTATATGTATGACAATATACATGCAAATGCATACATACATGTGTACTTGTCCTTGTATACTCATATTTTTATTTTTTGACTGAGGTTTTGTCTATCTTGTTCACTTTCTACGTTAAGATAGTCGAGAAAGGTGAAACGAATGTAAAGAAATAATCATATAGAAAAAAAATTGTTGAGAATATTTTTTTGACTTGTTTTTGAATACATAAAACCATCAAATGGGCTCTGTATTTGTTGGTTTTGTTGTACTCAGTTTTTTACTTCTGATTTATATCTGCTTTTTTGTGTTCATGGTCATAGAACTTAAACACACATGGGCCGGAAATAATCCCGAGGGATGGAAAAATGAAAACTTGTACTCACCCGAACGAAAGACATTAGAAGACGAAAGAGAGGTTCTCGAGGATGGAAGAGAGACTCGCGAAGAAGGGAGAGGTGAAAAGAAAACAATACTATCTTGATTTTTTTTTCCTCGAAAAAACGTTGTCGTCTTTCTTGAGAAAAATTGGTTGACCTTGTTATTTTCTTGTAAATGAAACTTATAGCTTGTAGACCTATACAGCTTTCATAAATTCACCTTAGCCATGATTTTTGCATCATAGCATGATAAAATCTCTCCTGTTTGCGCTCTCTCTCTCTCTACCTCTCTCTCTCCCCCTCTCTCCCCCCCTCTCTCTCTCCCTCCCTCTCTCTTCCTCTCTCTCTATCTCTTTTTCTCTTTTTCTCTCTCTCTCTCTCTCTCTCTCTCTTTCTCTCTCTCTCTCTCACGCACACATACACAACTTTTCACACTTGTTTTTTGAATGCAGAGCGTAGGCGTCGTCGTCGCGGTCGTCGCGGCCGTCGTCGTCGTCGTAGAGATGATGATGAGGGGAGGGGGTATCTCGAAGATGGACGCCAAAATCTCGAAACAGAGAGAGAGATGCTTGATAATGATGGGCGAGAAATGTTAGAGGATCAAAGAGGTGAAGGTTAAGGACATATTATTCTACAATTCTACTATATTTTATCTTTTTTTATATTGTATATATATATGTTATTATTTTGCATATGAAAATATTTTGAGGCATCTATAATTAATTTTTTTTGGTGAAGGTTTTTCACTTGTTTTTCATCGAGTCTGAATACATTGCAAATCCAATCAAGTTCATATAAGCAGTAGAAGGACGAGGAAATTCTGAAAACTTTGTAGTTTTTTTTTTTCCGTAACATCCAACATTGTTTGTTTCTTTGTTCATGAAAAGATGATGATTATATCACTTTCTTGTTTATATATGTGTAAATATATACATATATATGTATGTATATATTTATGTCTTTTCCTCTCAATATGTATGACTATGTACATGCAAATGCATACATACTTCTCGTCCTTGTATAGTCATATTGCGTTTTTTGTCTCAGGTTTTGTCTATCTTGTTCACTTTCTTTAAGAAAGTCGGAAGAGGTGAAAGGAAAATAAATAAGTAATCGAATAAGAAAAAAATTGTTGAGCAATAATTTTTGACTTGTTTTTTAATACATAAAAACATCAAATGGGCTCTATATTTGTTTTGTTTTTTTTTACGTAGTTGTACTGAGTTTTATACTTTTTCTGATTTTCTTTGCTTTTTTGTGTTTATGGTCATAGAACTTACACAAACATGGGGCGAACGAAAGACATTAGAAGACGGAAGAGAGGTTCTCGAGGATGGACGGGAGAATCGCGAAGAAGGGGGAGGTGAAAAGAAAACAATACTATCTTGATTTTTTTTTTATCGAAATAACATTGTCGTGTTTCTTGTGAAAAAAATTGACCTTGTTTTTTTCGTATAAATGAAACTTTTAGCTTGTAGAAATATATAGCTTGCATAACTTTACCTTAGCCATGATTGTTACATCATAGCATGATATATAGCTTGCATAACTTCACCTAAGCCATGATTGTTGCATCATAGCATGATAAAACCTTTTCTCCTCTCGCTTCTCCTCGCTCTCACTCACATTAATAATAATAACATACACAACTTTTCACACTTGCTTTTTTGAATGCGAGCGAGGGCGCCGCCGCCGGGCCGCCGCGTCAGCGGCCGGTCCGCAAGGAGGATGATGATTAACGGGGAGGGTGACCGATAGACGCCAAAATCTCAAACAGAGAAATGTTTGATAAGATAGCGAAAATGCTGGAGAGGTGCCATGTAATTTACAATCGTGACTACATTTTTTCATATATATTATATACATGTGTGTATATAAACGCAATGTGTATGTGTGTGGCTGTATGCATGTTTGTGCATGTTATTCTACAATCGCACTACATTTTTTTCATATATATTATATACATGTGTGTGCATATATAAATCTAAATGTGTGCATGTGTGTGTATGTATGCATGTTTGTGCATAAACATTTTCACACAATTGTTTTACCATTTTATATTTTGGTGTTGAATATATATATATATATATATATATATATATATATAATATGTATATACATATATATAATATATGTATATATATATAATATATGTATACATATAATATATGTATACATATAATATATATATATATACATATATAATATACGTATATATATATTAATTTTTTTTTATTTTACTTATTTTTTTTGCTATCATTTTTCACTGTTTTGTTTTAACTCCGCTCTTTCCTACCTTTTTTTTTATAATTTTTCCTTTTCTTTGTTGCTTTGTTTTTTCTTACACACAGGCTGATTTTTTTTCTATGGCTTTACCGAAGAAAAAAAAAAAAACTACATAATTTCAAAAATTCTGAAGACGTAAAAAATAAGGAAAAACGGTGTTAAATCGTTCAAAGTTTCGTTGTATATAATAGGCGAAAAGCTACAATTTTTTTTTTGGTTTTGTCTTTGGGCCTTCGTACTATAGTAGGCCGATTAGTTTTCGTTTTCTTTTTCCCTTTCATTTTTTTTTTTTTTTTTTTTTACGTTTAGCTGTTGACAACGATTTTGGAGATTTAGGTTTAGTTGTTAACAGTGGTTTTGAGTTTTTCACAATGTAGTAGTTTAGATTGATTTTTTTGCTTCAATTTTTTGTAAATGTTTTGATGTTTCAAAAAAACTTTGGGTCTTCAAAATATGTTGTTGTTTTTGTTTCTCTCTCTCTCTCTCTCTCTCTCTCTCTCTCTCTCTCTCTCTCTCTCTCTCTCTCTCTCTCCCACCCCCTCTCTCCCTCCTCATGCCCCCACTCACTCCCTCCCTACCTCACTCCCTCCTTCGCGTCTCGTCTCCCTCGCACCTCCCTACCTCGATCCCTCTTTTTTTCGCTCCCCTTCCCTCCCTCTCTCACTCGCCCTCGCTGTCTTTCTCTCTCTTTTCCTCTTTCCCTCCCTCCTTCCCCCTTTTTATCCCTCTTGCTCTTTCCCTCTTTCCCTCCCTCCTTCCCCTTTTTTATCCCTCTTGTTGAAACTCAATTAAAACTTATCTATATTTTACCACCTACTTTTCCTACAAGCTACACAAGTCTAGTACTTTAATATAGCGTTCAGTGCCCCTCTCCCTCCCTCTATCCCTCCTTTCCCCTTCCCCTCTCTCTCTCTCCCTCTCTCTCCCTCTCTCCCTCTCCCCCTCCCCATCTCTCTCTCCCCCCCTCTCTCTCTCTCCCTCCCTCCCTCCCTCCCTCCCTCCCTCCCTCCCTCTCTCTCCCTCTAATTTATACATACCTTCGTTAGTGTAGGAAATCAAAATCGTCACATCCTTTTTATTTTCTGATTCTTTTTACCGTAACTAGGCCTACCTTCACTAGTCACGCCTAGGATTAGATCTACCTAGAAGCGCCCCTATGGCTTCCCATTCTCTAGTTTTCTTCAACCTTTTGCTTAAACCTTAAACATTCTCAAATCTTTTGCTTCTTCTTCGTAAATCGTCAAATGACGAGACACCTTTACGACAAATTTACCTTTACGACAAATTTTTCATTTGTATTTTTATTGTTTGTGGTTACTTTGCTTTGAACTTTTTGGCCACTTTCTACATTTTGGCCTTTTATTATTGTCTTTCTCGTTTTGGCCATTCATGTTCTCACATTCGATACTCCCTCCCTCACACCTCTCGCGTTGCCTTTCTCACACTCTCTCTCTCTCGCTGCCTCTCTGTTTAGCCCCCTCTACGCGGAAATAGGATCACTTTTGAAAAGTCATAAATGTACGGGAATATAGTGGTCGGTGGTATGTTTCCACCAGGTACTTTTCGTCGTAGTAGTTAAGTTGCACAGTTCAGTCTGAATAGTTTAGGGACAAATCAGTTCAGTCTGAACAGTTTAGGGACAAATCTAACCGGACAGTACGATAGTGTACCATACAGAGCTGATTGGTTGTTAGGTAGTTAGAAAGACTTATTTGCATAAATTATGACTTGGACGTTTTGAACCATAACTTGTACAAGTTCACTAAGTGAAAAGAGTGTTTTTATGGATGCCTTTGTGCATGGGTAACTTTGGGCCTGATTAGAGTTTCTAGTGATACTGTCAGATTGCTAAGTTAAGTGTGAGCTCTAAGTGAGTTGTGTTGTGATGGGTCTTGTTGTGCTGAGTGTCAGATGGTCAAAGTAGGCCATTCGTGTGGTACTCTTGGGTTGTCTTTTGCTCAACTAAATGGGCGACTCTACAGCTTTTGGTAGTGTCCATGTTGCTGTATGTGCCCTCATCCCAGGGTACTTAGATTTGATGGAGAGAACTATCTATATTGGAGAGGAATCATGAAGCTCTACTTTATTGAAAAAGGGCTCATGAATGTGGCTGGCGGCACACTTGCTGAAACTGATCTGACCTAGAGCAAGAAAAATGGAGCAAGAAAAATACTCACAGAGACACTTTCTTTGGAAATTGGAATGGCACATATTCAGATGGACAAGGCAAAAGAAATTTGGACATTATTGGAGGAAATGTATCAACAAACCAATATTCAGCGACAAATGATAACCGCCACAAATATTTTTGAATATAAGTACAATGGTGGCTGAATTTCAGATTATTGTTATGACTATAGGAAGTTGTTTCGAGAAAATGCATGCTCAGGAGGACATTTTTGAGCTGCACAGCAAAGACATGTTACTTAGGAGAGGATTGTCTGAGGAATATAAAGGCGCCTCTGACGCACTGAAGAAACTTGGAATCTAACACTTGCAATTCAGTTAGTGTTAAAAGAAGAATCTACTAATCTAGCAATGAAATGAAGTAAGACAAGACAAGTATTTAACACTCAAATTCAGAATATAAATCAGTATCAGACAGGTCGACCTACTGACACATGGGCCTGTTTTTACTGTTCTAACAAGACTGTCCGGTTCTGAACAAGAAAACTCTAACAGGGAATTTTTTAGAGGGATGGAACAGCAACCGGCCCTCTACGAACAAAGGATAAAAATATAAGCGACCCGAAATAGCTTCGGCCTTCTGAACATACACAAGAGGAAAGAGAAGACAAAACTGACAAACGAGTCAGCAGCTCGATTTTGACAAGAAAGGAAATGTTTGCACGACGGCCCAAGATTCGCACCAAAGGAGCAATCACTGGCACATTAAAAGCATCAGCACACAAAGCACCATGTGCGGCGACAGGGAAGTGTTTGAAAATTTTGAGCCCATCCCACCATAGAACATCTACAATACGGATGACAGTTATGTAGTAGCAAGCTCAAAAGGAAAAGTGAAATCTGAAACTCAAAATAGATGGTTAGACAGTAGACAAAATTTTGAGTGATGTGTTATATAATCCAGATTTTAGCAAGAATCTGTTTAGTACATCCTTGGTAGAGAGCAAAGGATTTGAAGTGAGTATGAAACATGAAAAACAAGTAATCAGTATGAATGGATTCATTGCGGCTATAGGAACTAGAGGTGAAAATCTGATGTATAGGTTTGATCTTGCAGACGGATTTAATGAAAAAAAGGTTCTCTACTCAACTTTCACCATGATACTGATCTATGCAAAATTGGGGTACGCTCACATGGAAAGATTACAAAATGGTGAAAATGACGTAATAAAAGAGTAGAATTGCAGAAGCGTTTGAGTGATGGATGTGCTCTAGGAAAATTCACAAATTACCATTTCCAGCTAAAAGTAATCATAGAGCTAAAAGAGTTTTAAAATTAATTCATTCAGATGTATTTAGACCTGGAAAGATTTTTAGAATTAATTCATTCAGATGTATTTAGACCTGGAAAGATACTATATGTTCACACTAACGGATGACTTCTCCAGATAATGAGGGGAGTTCGATATATGCTCACACTAACAAATGATTTCTCCAGATATACTATTCTTAACATCCTAGTACATGGAAAATGGAGCCAAAAGGAATGCCTGGCATCCTGTTAAGATATGATAACAATGCAAAAGGATATAGAGTTAACTTACCAAATAGTGATAAAATTGTAATATCTAGAAATATACTAATGAAAGACGAATCAGATTCAGTGGACGTAATTTCTCTTACACCCGACCAGAGAAGAAAAAAGGAAATGGAAACGAAGTGAGACAAGTGACGGAAGAGCGGTCTGCCACTACTCGGACAGAAACTGATGGATCCACAGAACCAGAAACAGATAAACTCTTAAACTCTTACCCTCCAGAAACGACAAGAACCTCAAGGAGAGATCCTTGGATTCCGGCGTTAAATTTTCCGAGGGGGAAAAGGACAAGCACAAGAGAAAAGAGAATCAGTTCGAGACTAAGGGATCCCACAAAAATGTGCACACTTTCAGCGGCATCCGGAGAAACCCATCCAAGAAGCCTTTTTTGTACCAGAAAAAGAACATTGGATAGAAGCCGTGAATGACGAAATGAAGTCTGTTATGGCAGCCCAAACTTGAGAACTCGTTGAGCTTCCATCCGATCGGAAAGCCATCGGAAGTAAAAATAGTAAAATGTCCAAGATTGTGATTCTTTGTCACACTGAACAAACCGTATGGAGGCTCAAACAAGTAAAGAGAAAAAACCAACACAATAACGCAAAAAATTCCGACACAAAAAGTACAGAACTCCACAAAAAATGGTACCAAAATTGGGAACAAAATTGGGAACAACGATCAAAAGTACAAAATACTGTACAAACATCGAGCAGCTAGCTATACTAAATCCTAAAATGCTCGTTTAGTAAAATTTCCAAAATTGTGACTCATTGTCACACTAAACAGCAAGAAGGTTCAAAACAGTAAAAGAGAAAAAAACAAAAAAAACAAACCTTGAAAAACTGTCTATCGCTGTTTGAAAATGCATCATTTGTGACTGTTCTCTAAAGCTCGTCTGATCTCTAAATCTCTCTTTCTTCTAATGTCCCTCGTTCCGAAGATTTCTCCATAACGTTCAAGATTTTCTGTTCCATCGTTCTTGAATTCTATAAACAAAAAATAAAGAACACCGAAAAAAAAAAAAAAACAACCTCAAAAATAAGTCAATACAAACAATAACAGAAATCCAAATTTGAAGCCCAACTAATGCAACTAAAAACCTTGCTCAAAAAAAGAAGTACAATATTTTCGTTTTTTCTTTCACCTTGTCCGACTTCGCGATTCCTCGCTTCTATCCTCAATCTCATTCGACTTCCAATGTCCCTCGTCCAGACTTGCGTCTTTTCCGTCGTTGTCTGCGGCTTTGGGTTTTGAGGTCTATAACCGGAAAAAATCAAAGAAAAAAAGAAAAAAAAGGGAACAAAAGGTAACAAAGGTCAACAATAAGAGAACAAACTCTATAATGAACCACAAAAAGTAACAAAAAGTCAGAAAAAAAAAATGAAAAAATTTAGTTGGTTTGTTCACAAACAAGGTCAACAATTTTTCTTTCAAACATATATATTCAAAAACAGTTTCTTTATTTTCGTGTCACCTCTTCCGTCTTCGAGATCCTCTCTTCCGTCTTCGAGATCCTCTCTTCCGTCCTCGAGAGCCTCCCTTTCGACTTCTAATGTCCCTCGTCCAGACTTGCGTCTTTTCCGTTGTTGTCTGCGGCTTTGGGTTTTGAGGTCTATAACCGGAAAAAATCAAAGACAAACAAGACAACAAAGAGAACAAAAGGTAACAAAGGTAAAAAAAAAGAGAACAAACTCTATAGTGAACCACAAAAAGTAACAAAAAGTAAAAAAAAACAAAAAAAAATACTTGGTTTGTTGACAAACAAGGTCAACAATTTTTTTTTCAAACATATGTATTCACAAACAGTTTCTTTATTTTCGTGTCACCTCTTCCGTCTTCGAGATCCTCTCTTCCGTCTTCGAGATCCTCTCTTCCGTCCTCAAGAGCTTCCCTTTGGACTTCTAATGTCCCCCGTTCAGACTTGCGTCTTTTCCGTCGTTGTCTGCGGCTTTGAGTTTTGAGGTCTATAACCAGAAAAAATCAAAGACAAAAAAGACAATAAAGAGAACAAAAGGTGACAAAGGTCAACAAAAAGAGAACAAACTCTATAATGAACCACAAAAAGTAACAAAAAGTGAGAAAAAACAAAAAAATGAAAAAATCTAGTTGGTTTGTTCACAAACAAGGTCAACAACTTTTCTTTCAAACATATATATTCACAAACAGTTTCTTTATTTTCATGTAACCTCTTCCGTCTTCGAGATCCTCTCTTCCGTCCTCAAGAGCCTCCCTTTCGACTTCTAATGTCCCTCGTCCAGACTTGCGTCTTTTCCGTCGTTGTCTGCGGCTTTGGGTTTTGAGGTCTATAACCAGAAAAAATCAAAGACAAATAAGACAACAAAGAGAACAAAAGGTAACATAGGTCAACAATAAGAGAACAAACTCTATAATGAACCACAAAAAGCAACAAAAAGTCAGAAAAAACAAAAAAATGAAAAAATCTAGTTGGTTTGTTCACAAACAAGGTCAACAACTTCTCTTTCAAACATATATATTCACAAACAGTTTCTTTATTTTCGTGTCACCTCTTCCGTCTTTGAGATCCTCTCTTCCGTCTTCGAGATCCTCTCTTCCGTCCTCAAGAGCCTCCCTTTCGACTTCTAATGTCCCTCGTCCAGACTTGCGTCTTTTCCGTCGTTGTCTGCGGCTTTGAGTTTTGAGGTCTATAACCGGAAAAAATCAAAGACAAAAAAAGACAAACAAAAATAACAAAAGGTTCACAAAGGTCAACAACATCATTATTATGTTCACAAACAATCATGTTTTTCTCAAGAAAGACAAAAACAAAATAAAATCTAGATAATGTTGTTTTCTTTTCACCTCTTCCGTCTTCGAGATCCTCCCTTCCATCCTCAAGAATCTCTCTTTTGTCTTCTAGTGACTTTCGTTCGGGTGAGTACCATTTTCCGGCCCATTTTTGTGTAAGTTCTGTGATCAAACCAACCATAAAAAGTAGAGAAATAAGTAGAAGAACATCAACAAAAACGAAACAAATATAGAGCCCATTTGATGTTTTTTTGTATTCACAAACAAGCCAAAAAATATTGCTCAACAAAAAAACATTTGTATACGATTATTTTTTGTTTTCATTTCACCTCTTCCATCTTTCTCAAAGAAGAAAGTGAAAAAGACAGACAAAAAAAAAAGTACACGATACAATATAGAAGGAAGAGATTTATAGATATTTTTATATTTTTATATATATATATATATATATATATATATAAACAAAGATATATATTCAAGCATCTAGTAAAAAACAAAGAAACAAAATGTATGAAGTCACGAACAAAAAAGAGAAAAAATACAAATGATATAGAAATTTAGAATTACCTCGTCCTTCTTCGAGCAACTTCCGTCCAGTTGGGACGACAATCCCTACAAAAACAAAAACAAAAAAAATGTTATGAATTTCTTACATCATAGGTGGTAAAGCAAAAACAAGAAAAGTAGCATTTTTTAGTGCATGAAGACTGCTTATATAAACTAGGATTTACAATGTATCAAGAGTCGATGAAGGACAAATAAAAGACCTTCACCAAATAACTTTAATTATATATGCTTCAAACAATATTATTTTGAAATTAATGGTCTCGAAAAACGGTAAAAACTAGAGAAAGCAAGAAAATTTGAGCTAAAAAAACGTAAAAACCAAAAAACGTTTTAAACCCAAAAACGTAAAAAAACAAACAATGAGAAACCAAAAGCAAACACAACATACTTCCGAATAAATTATGACCCATTTTCTTACCAACATCCTTTCCTTCATTTTCTTTTGTATCGATGGAACATTCAAATGTCGTCACAAAAATGAAAAGGAAAACCCCAAAAAGGATAAGAGAAGCACGCGAAAAATAAACTGTCGCCATTTTAAATTTACTCCCAAAAACCCCAAAAATACAATTTCTTTAGTTTCTCCTATTGACCCCGATGTCTTCCCTCTCGTACAGAAGGAATGAAAAATTTGGAGAGGAAATGGCTATATTTATACTCAGAAAACGCCGGGATAAAGACAAAAGTGGGTCAAAGTGGGTCAAAGCGCAAAAATCTAAGTGCCAAAGCTAAAGCTAAGCCAAAACTAAGTCACAGATCAAACAAAATCCAGTTTCAGATCCCCACAGTGGATCTGTCAGTTCGTAAAAATTACCAGTAAGTTTTTGCCACGTGTCGTGTGTAAAGGTAAGTCAGAGGAGTTTTTTCTTTCCTAAGTTGGTCAAAATCCTAATCATTTCCAAAAACCTTAAAACTTAACAAATTTATGTTTAAACATTACGATTCGGCGCCTATAGCTTGGCAAAAGTATAATAGTGCATTGATTAGGTTCGTCCGTACGGATTCACGATAAAATACCATACCAAATGCTTCTCCTCCTGGTTAAACCGTGTAACTAGATTGGTTTGTAGAATTGTTTAAACGTTATTTGACGTTCAGTTGTTTGCTGCGAAAAGATCGTTAACATTCCGCAGAATTTAAGGTACGGCATGCCTGACACTTGTCAAAATTTAGACGGTCATGGATCAACCTATCTGTCGCTGTCAATTGGGTACCATGCCGGGTTTGGCGCGTCTTTACTTTTGTTGGCTTGAGTGCATTTCGAATGTGGACGGGACCACATTACAACTCTAGCGCATTTCAACGAAGTTTGACTACAAAAATGGTGAAAGGTTCGACTTTAATTTATGATGTAAAATCTCGATTCCAAATATCTGACCGCTTATAGATCTGACGGCTGTAAATGATGCCGCGGTTGATAGGTTTCATCTATCTATGCATGGCCATCGGGCGTACGGAAAGTACCAAAAGTGGCAAATCCAAAGGTGCACAACTCGCGGAAGAAAATAAAACGAAAGTACACGAGGACACAGATCTACTGAAAGGTACAGTTAACATGTACGGAAATGTTAGATGTACAATAGACTTGTCTCCGTCGCTGTACCTTATTGGAGTCGGGCGCACTTTTGCGGACCGCCAGTTTTGTTGCAAAGTTACACCTTGAATCGCTATTAGCGTTAATAACGCTAATTCGATGCTCAGAAAATTTGAACCTAAAATAAAATTAATAACTCTAATTGTTTTTTTACGTTAATATAGGTACTGCTTAATTAGCGTTAATAACTCTAATTTAAACAATTTTTAAATAGTGTAATGTACGAAGTGTGTCAGTTCGTACTAAAACGGCTCGTTATTTTGAACAATAGTACAAAAAGTGCGTCAGCTAAAGTCGTCGACACAGAAAAGTGAGTACGTCAACTCAAAAAAAAGTGATTCCCAGAGATAAAGACGGAGGACAATCGTGCGAACCTGTTCTCACATGTTCAAACGTCGACTATGTGAATGTCGGGTATACTGGCTACACTATGGGAAAAATGTACCGATATTAAAGTTTTTGATAAATTAGAGTTAATTTCTTTTTGACGAAAGGCCATGAACCTAAATTAAAGTTATTAACACTAATTGTTAGCAAGGATAAAATTTTATCCAAGGGCTCGAATTCTAAAACGAGCCAGTGGTCGCACCTTATGCTCTATGCAATGAAATGTACACGTCCGGACATCTACACCAAAATCGAAATCCAAAACCGTTTTTTTAACCAACAAGGGAAACAACATTGGTCAACGATAAAGAGAATAATTAGTAATTATTGGAGGTGGATTGACGAACGCCATGAAATTATACATAAGAGAAAATTCAATGCATTGGAAAGAGAAATTGATTTGAATTTGGGATGACTTCATTAAGTGAGAAAGTCACCTATATACAAATTACACAGTGCTAATTCCTGTGGAGTCCAAGCGCTCTTTGGTGGGATGTAACAAAAAGGATCATAGTCTAGATTCTAATACATGTATTCGAGATTATAAGGGATTGACGTTAAGACTAGATTCTAATATACGTAGTCTAGATTCTAAGGGATTGACGTTAGGGCGGCAATGTATAATGTAATTAAGACCTAAGGTAATAACGTAGAGTAAAGCGAAAAAAAAAATTACAACAATACCAACAATAATATGAAATAGAATCAAGACAAGGAGAAATAAACGGTACGTAGGGCGGCAAGACCGGACCGACACATGAAAAGACTTGACCGACGCATGTAACGATTCGTACGGTCAAGACCAGGACCAGACCGGCATATGTAATGACGCGTACGGACTGAACCGACGCGAAATGTCCGTTAACACCCCCCCTCAAGCGAAAACTAGGAAGTAGATTGAGATGAAAAATGAAAGGAAATTTAGCCAGGAGGAGAAGGAAGACGAAGGCCAGAGGAGAGGCGATGTTGCTCAAAGTGAGGGCGATGAAGAGCCTTGGTGAGATAATCGGCCACTTCATCAGTAAATTTGACATAAAGAAACTAGAGAGTGTCATCCTTGACCCGTTCCGAGAGTAATGGTACCGAATGTCGATGTGTTTTGTTCTCTTCTGGTGAACAAGATTGCGAATCAAAGCAAGAGTTCCTTGGGAATCGGAAAAAATAGGGGTAGGAGCTGAAGGGGGAAATCCAATATTAGAAAGAAGAGTGCGAAGCCAGACAACTTCCTTGGCGGCATGACAAGCGGCCATGTACTCCACCTCAGCGCTGGAGCATGTGGTGGTAGGCTGATTTCTGTATGACCAAGAGATAATGCCATTGCCCAAGAACAAGCACTAGCGGGTAGTGGAATGACGAGAAATCTCATCTTGTGCCCAATCTGAATCAACAAAACCAGTGAGAGCACTAGAGCCAAAAAAAGAGTATGTGAGGCAAAGAGATTTGGTGCCCTATAGATAATAGAAGACACGTTTGGCTGCAGCAAGACGATCAAGGTAAGGACGTTGGAGGAATTAACTAAGCTTAGTGACAGCTGTGGCAATGTCATTGCGAATGGCTTGCATGGCGTACATAAGGGCCCAGACCATCGAGCGGTAAGTAGCATGAAGGGAGGGGGAGAGAAGAGAGTGGCAAGGAGGAGAGGGGCATTGACATAAAAAGGAGTGGAAAAGGAGGAGCAATCCGCCATGCCAAAGCGTTCCAACTGGTCTAATATAAAGGTCTTCTAAGAAAGAGAGAGGGTTCAAGCTGACTGGTTACAAGTAACTTGAATGCCCAAGTAATACGTGAGCTCACCTAGATCGGCCACGTTAAAATGGTTTTGAATGAGAGTTTTGATAGTAGAGATTTCAAAGAGAGAAGGACAACGAGAAGAAGATCATCACCAAAGATGGCAACAACGATCCAAGAGGTGCCAGAGCCACGAGAGTAAATGCTAAAATCTGCATAAATTCGAATAAATCCTTCCTTCTTCATAATGGCATGTATAGTATGGTTCCAAACACGTGGGGATAGTTTCAATTCAAATATAGTTTTAATGAGATGGCATACGAGATGTTCAAATCTAGGGGAAATATACACGTCAGGCTGATGCATGTAAATGTCATCGGATAAAACACCATTTAAATAGACATAATCGGTTAAAATGTGTAATCAGCCGACGCGCTAATGAAAATTTTTATGAGGCGGGAGTTTACTTTGGTTTTACTTTGTTTTAGCCTTAGGGTGAACCTACATCAGGCTCAAAGTGAGGTTGTCCACTAGAGAAAAGTTCATTTTCGTACATGGACGTATTGGGTTTTACTTTTTTTTAAACATCTTTATTGGAGATTCTACAAGATTCTCCAAACATTTGGGCGACAAATGTCGCCCATTCAATTTGTTATTTTCAAAGCCAAAGCTCATTCTATCATGTGTTTGGCTACACCGTGAATCGCTTATATTGTTAATAACTATATATCCGCGCCCCTAAATTTTGACCCTTGAACCCATAATAGAACTAATAAAACCAAATTTTTATTTACTTTAATGTAGGTACTGTTTAAGTAACGTCAATGCCTATAAAATGGGCGGTTTTAAAATAGTGTGTTGAACTAAATATGTCAGTCCGTACTAAATTTACTAGTTTTTTTGTACATTTCTACAGAAAGAGTATCAAATAAAGGTGTCTACAACCTTTATTTCTTCTTTCATCTTCTACAGCTTTGATTTTGGTGTCACCAATTCTTTTCGCGAGCATCGTATGAGTTTTTCTCCCCATAAAAATACAAGAAGGTGCGGTCTCGATGAAGTTTGTATAGCACGTGTGGGTGGAGGCAGCATTGTCTATCATTCAAGCGTAGTCGCAAACACGAGAAGACAATGCCACCACCGCATGTAAGTTAATGATCTCTTTCCAGTTGTCGTTCCCCTTCCTTGTTTTCTATTTTCCAAATTAAACGTATTGCTTGTCATACGTGTACTTGCGACACATAGAGATAGAGTGTCCACGTTTGTCGTAGGAAAACATGTTTTACCTGTATTTTTGTCTGTCGTATTTTGAAACAGAAGGTCTAGCCATTCTCTATGTTTGAGATGAGATAAAAAAATAGAGAGATGAAAGAAGAATGAAGAGAAAAAAATATTTCCGTATGTGTTCGCAATTTCGTATGCGTACACCCTGATTAATATTGATGGAAGTTGTTCGTACGAAAAGGAGAATGTGACGACACGAAATGAAATGACGGTTGTCAAAATTTGAAAGGAAATTGGAGTACGGCAAAACTGTTCGATTGCTACAGGAAACGCCGAATGTTATTGTCTGCAGTTTAATTGAGGGGCGAGTGAATCCGTTCGGCGGTTCGGTACTTGGTACATTTTCCGTACCATGATTAAGAGGGGGCGGTCCCTAATGGAGTTGATTACGTCATTTTGTTACTTTACATTATGAGGGGGTTTGACGATTATACGGTCGTGTGGACGACATCGATGGAATTTCGAAGGGAAGTACTTTAAGTTGTCTTCTATGTTAGTTTAGTTGACTTGTTGTGTCGTGCAGTTTTATGTTTTTTTCGTTTGGAGTTGTGTTGTTTAGTGCGTTATGTGTCATTGGTCCAGCGCACGTATGAGTTTCGGATATTTTGGTCGCAGTTGCCAGCAGGTGTGCTGGCATATTAGCAGTTTGGGGGAGTATTACATTTCATTGTTTTACTGCATTAGTTGAGGTAATCCCTGGCGGGGGAGAATTAGTACCATGCCTTTTACATGGTTCATGGCTTGGCGGCTTGCCTAAGTGAGCGGGGAGTTAATTTGACGTCTGTTATTGTAAGCCGCAAAGGACATCGTTAGCTTGTCAAAACGGCATGAGGTTAAAGGAAAGTTTAAAAC
>JBBHKE010001806.1:46291-62335 GCA_037447655.1 Zygnema cylindricum
AGTGTTTAAAAACTACGATTCCCGGTTCAGGCGGCCACACTTTGGAAAAGGTACAATCGTTCGCTGATTAGGTTTGTCCGTACGGTACGGTATCTTAGAGTTCCGTATGTTCGGTTGCATCGTGGAGTCGGGCGCTGTCAATTCGGCGCTTTATTGGACCGGCGAAATTGTCTGGTTCGCTGAGTGCGTTGTTTTGGTTCGAGTCTCTACTGATTTTTTGTGGACAGACAAGCTATTTAGATTAGTGGGACTACACCGTGAATAACTATTAGTGTTGAAAAAAAGATTAGTGTAAAGGAACAATAAGTGTTATTGACTCTATTATAGGTTCAAGGGCCTAAAGCCAACAAAGCAATAACGCAAATTTATACATCTAACACTAATTTGGATACACATTACCGCGGTGTTGCGGCTATTGCCTGCGTTCACATAGTCAACTTTTAAACATGTGAGAACCATAGTTCAAAAGTAGGTGAAAGTAGGCCCAAACAATATGCCTATTGTAAGCAAAACATACAATATGACCTTAAGACCCATATTGTATTCAAACCTTTTCAGGCCAATTAAAACATTATGAACAAAAATTGGACCAATTAAAACATTATGACCAAAAAAAATTATTTACACCATCAGATTCGGACGATCTGACGGTTGTTGATCAAAGTAGCGATCTAAGAAGATCACATGAAAGCCCATAACACAACTAACGATAAAAGCGCCGAACAAAGGCCTACCATACTTTTGAACTATGGTGAGAACAAGTCCGTGTGATTTTCTCCCGTCTTTATTACTACGAATCAAGTCTAAGGGCACTTTCCCATGGCAGTGCTAATCACTTTTGCATTTCGATGCCGTTATCTAACGCATTTTTTGTACGGTTGTACATATTCCGTAGCATTTTTAGTGCAGACTAACACATTTCGTACACTACACTATTTCAATATCGCCTGAATCATAGTCATTGACGCTAATTAAAATGTACCTTTATTAGCGTTAAGGAAAAATTAGCATAACTTATTCTATTTTAGGCTCGAGGGTCAAAAAAAATAGGCGTCCAATTTTTCTTATTAACACCAATAGTGATTCATGTTGGAGTGTAACTTTGTTAGCATTGTTGGCGCCACATGAAAAGTGTTACGTTCAAATGTGTAATCGGCTGATGCGCTAATGAACATATTTTTGAGCCGACGGTTTACTTTAGTTCCTTTTGGGTTATCCTTAGGGTGAACCGCCATTGCGCTCAAAGTGAGGTTGTTCACTAGAAAAAATTTCATTTTGTACGAGGCCGTACAACTTTATTTTTTTCAAATATATTTATTGGAGATTCGACAAGATTCTCCAAACATATGGGAGACAATGTCAACACCCAATTCGTTGTTTTTGAAGCAAATGCTCATTTCATCTAGTGTATGTCTAAACCTTTATTCGCTCATGGTGTTAAAAACAATATATTCGCACACCTAAATTTTGACCTTTGAACCCAAAATAGACCTAATAATAATAGTTTTTTTCTTACTTTAATGTAGGTACGACTTAAGTAGCGTCAATGACTGTAAAATGGGCGGTTTTTAAATAGTGTGGTGTACAAAATTTGCTAGTTTTTTGCACATTCGTACAAAAGAGTATCAAGTAAAGGCGTCAACATAAAATGGGTGAGTGCGTCAACACAATAAGGGCTCTCAAATTTGACTTCCAATCATTAAGACAAGAAAATTGCGCGAACATAATCTCATATGTTCAAACTTCAATAGTGTGAACACAAGCTATGGTAGCTTCATCATTGGAATGAGTATCCAAATTAACGTTAGATGGATAAATTTTGTATCTACTCTACGTTTTGATTTCTCTACATACTTCAAACTTTGATAAATAGCCTTGTGCCTTGTCTTTTGGCTCTTTTGTAATTCTACTCCAGTGTTTGAAATCTTGGGTGTTAAGATTCATCTTTGTCACTCGTAATGGGTGATTTTATGTATTATGAGAGTAAAAGATATTTAATTTAGGTTGTTTCTCAAACGATACGTGCGACTTTTGTTCTCCTTCTGCGATGGCGAGTCCACCTCGCATTATTTTGATTACACATCCAGTTTACCACAATGAGGTGATGCCACTTTCTTCGTTTTGCATAATAGATTACATATTTGTCTTGAAATTCGCGACATAGAGTATGTGATTTGTTGTTTGAATCTCAACTTGCCATCTTCTAATGCGTTGATTTCTATATAACGAATACACTATGTTAGCATCGTATGATATTTTTCCCATCTAAATGTAAGATGATGCAGTCTCGATCAAGTTTGTATAGCACATGTGGGTGGTGGGGGCAATGTCAATCATTCAAGCGTAGGCATAAACACAAGAAGACAACGCTACCACCGCATGTAAGTTTACAATCTCTTCCCGGTTGTTTTTCCCTTTCCTCATTTTTATTCTCCAACTTTATTGTTTTGATCTTCTTACATATACTTGCGACACATAAAGAAAGAGTGTACATGTTTTTCGCCGAAAAACACGTATTACCTATCTTTTTGCCTTTAATATGCAGTCGTGTCTATCTTTGTTGTAATTTTCTCATTTTCACACGGAAACGCCTATGCCTACCAGTGAATTTTCCTAGTTGGACATGATTCGCCCATTTAACTTGTCCTTTAGGAGCATCTCCACGGCTTCATTCTAATTCAGAGTGCAACTTGGCGCTTTTCAAGTCCCATAAGATTGTGCTTATTGTTGACTAGGAGGGATAGCATGAAAAGGGTAAATTTAGTACCCATTAGGAGGGTGAAACCGTCGTCGTCTTCATCACTATGCCAGTTCAGGTAGTGGGAGGTGTAAACTACCAGAGGAGTCCCATCTTGGTATACGATTGCTATTTTTTTTTTCACAAGTTTCATGCAGGATATGACTCATACTAGATTGTGTGCTGTTTTGAGTGTCTACCTGATTTTGAATGAAGTCTTAAATTTCTTCACGTCACTATCCTGATTACCTTCCAATCTACGAATCAATGTGTTTTCTACACGAATCTCTCACGTACCCCAATCTTTGAATGGCTTTATCTTATCATTCTTCACAATATTTGCGTGTGGATTGACTAGAAGCAATTTTGCTCTTTTAAGAATTCCTGAGGAATTCGTCTCTTTAACTACGGCTTAGTCCTTGCACCTCTATAACTGATAATTGGAGCTTTCAAATTTATCATGGGCGCCAAGCGGGCCCATGACCAATTATCATCAACAATTTCTATGAATCTTGAACTGTTGACTTAAGTCACTCATTTTGAGCCACCATAAGGATTGTTGGAGCCACTGACGTTTAAATCATAACGGGATAGGTGATGACCGAATATTACAGAAGCGACACATACAAGAGTCAAGAAGTACGAATCAGATTTTTAAAAAGGGAAGTAGGGATTACATACACAAAAAATAGGCGTTTGACTTGTATGTTCCATTGTAAATAGGTTGCATAAAAAAGCATGATTTAGACTTTGTTTGTCAAATAAAATTGATTTTTGTTTTTCTTTTATGCTCTAAGTGGAAGTTAAGTGGCTGGCAAATGACTAAGGGTTACTTTTCCTCATTCCATCACTCTAATGGAAACATGGAGAGCGTTCAAAAAATATACAGTAGACTAGATCTAAAGCTCCCCGAGATAGCCGATGGTTTTGTTCGATTCAATATCAGTAAACAATCAAAAACCCAGGTAACGCTAAATTGGACATATTGCCCATAATCGCAAGAAAAATTTAATGTTTTATAATTCACAATCTGATGGATTTACTGGATTTTTGTTCGTGTTTTTCTCCTTTTTCATTTCTATCTTTAGTTTTTAAGATTTTTTCTCGTTCGTTCTTTATTAAATTCGTCTTTTGTGCTACAATCATGTCGCCGTCTGATATGGCTAGGAAACTATTGGTTTTTGCAAATTAGTGTTTGTCCTCTGCTTATGAGTTTGTTTTAGAGTAAGGTGGACTATTAGTGCATTAAGGGCAGCTTAGTGTTGAAGATTAGTGATATTGTTTGCCATCCTTCAATGACACCGTCACAATAACCGTCTCGTCACTGTTGCCAAGAGCATTTATCTAGTGTATTAAATTAATTTAGTAAATGTGATTTTTATTACAATCTTGTTGGAACTTTAACAGCCTACCAACCAACCTGGTTGAGTGCTTTACTTTTACAATTTGGTCGCAAATATGTTTGGATCTTTTCATTTGAAAATCCCTATAGGGAGAGAGAGAGAGAGAGAGTGGAAAACGGGGAGGGAGAGTGAGAAGGAGAGCGAGGGAGAGCGAGAGAGGGAGGGGGATAGGGGAAAGAGAAAGATAGGGCGAAAGAGGGGGAGAGAAGGGCAAGGGGAGGGAGTGAGAGAGGCAGAGCAAAAGAGGAGAGTGTGAGAACGGGAGACGTTTCGTAAAAGTAGGGAATTTTTTCCTCAAGTCCGAATGTGAATCAAAGAATAGTAGCAAGTTATAATCGATGAACTAAATTATTATATTTAAAAATATGCTTCAAACCAAAATAATTAAATCGAGTTGTTCACTACCATCTTCACCGTGGAACTCAATAATATAGACGTGCATATTGAATTTCTAAAATATAAATATACTTCAATATATGCATTTTATATATATTTTTTAATGCAAAATACCCATGGCGATTCTCACATGCACATCTTGGCATTTCTTTAAAGAACACACGTGGTTGTTTTTCAAGTAAGCTGAGCAAAAGTTGTTCTCAAAGATCTTAAGCACAAAAATCTCACAAAAACTCGAAACAAAGATAAAAAATAACAAAAATAACAATTAGCTCACGCCAAAATTATAAAACACTCGTTTAGTAAAATTTCCAAAATTGTGACTTCTTGTCACACTAAACAAGGTAGGGGCCCAAAGAGGTTTTACGCTCGTTGTTTATGTGACTCATTGTCACGCTATACAAAAAATATTGGGGGCCCAAAAGAGTAAAAATGATCGTCGGTAAAATTCTAAAATCGTGACTCCTTATCACACTAAACAAAAGGTAGTCTGTTTTGGAGGCACAAAGAAGTAAAAAGAAAAAAATGTAAAAGAAAAATGAAAAAGGTAAAACCCTTACGATGGAAATTGACACTATCTTCTTGAAAATGCATCAAATGTGTTTTTCTAAATCTCTCTTTCGTCTTCTAGTCTCTCGTTCGAAAAATTCTCCGTACCGTCCGGGGTTTCCGATCCTTTGAGATTGAGATCCAAAAACCAAAAGAAAAAGGGAAAAAAAAAATACATAAGAAAGAAAAACAAAAAAACCACAAAACGGACTAAAATAATTGCAAATGTCTACAAAAACGAAACAACTTTGGAGCCGTGATGCACTTGATAGTGTCACAAATGAAAATATCACAGAAGTCAAAACATTTTGCTCAAGCGAAAAAAAATAAAAAAAATTGTTTCTTTATCACCTCTTCAAGATCCTCTATTCCATCCTCGAGAATTTTTCTGTTATCTTCCAGTATCTCTCGTTCAAGAGATTTTAGAAACCGTTTGGGATTTTTTGGTCCTTCGTGTTTGAGTTCCATAACCAAAAAACAAAATTACACGAAAAAAAAGAACAATATACAAAACCAAAAATTACGAAAATCTCAAAGGTGAACAAAAGAAAAAATCTTTAGAGCCCAGTTGATATAGTTGACATATTCAAAAAAGAATGTTAAGCCCTATTTTGTATTCTTTTCACCTCTTCAGTCTTGGAGATCCTCTCGCCCATTCTCAAGAATCTCTCTTTCGTCTTCTACTGTCTTTCGCTCAGAAGAATACCCTCGTCCGCCGTACTCTCGTTCGCCGTACCCTCGTTTGCCGTACCCTCGTTTGCCGTACCCTCGTCTACCGTACCCTCGTCTGCCATACCCCCGTTTTCCGTACCCTCGATCACCGTACCCTCGTTTGCCGTATAGTTCTACAACCGAAAAAAACAAAAACAAAAGAAAGAACAGCAAAAACAACCACAAAAAGTACAAACTCTTTAACAAAGGTTAACAAATACAAAACCCATTTAGAGCTCGTTTGATGTATTTGATATGTTCACAAACAAGGTCAGCAATTTTTTCTCAAGAAAAAAACAATGTAGAAAATTTATTTTTCTTTTCACCTCTTCCGTCTTGCAGATCCTCCCTTCCCTCCTCGAGAATCTCTCTTTTGTCTTCTAATATCTCTCGTTCGTCTTCTAGTGTCTTTCGTTCAGGTGAATATCCCTTTCCGGACCATTTTTCCTTTTCCCATCCTTTGGGTTTATATCCGGCCCATTTGTGATGAAGTTCTATGACCAAAAACACAAGAAAAAAAAAAAAAAACCATTAAAAGTAGAAAAATAAGAACAAGAACGTCAACAAAACAACAAAAATATGGAACCCATTTGGTGTTTTTACGTGGTCACAAACAAGAGACCAATATTTCTCAAAAAAAAACATTTTTAACCGGTTATTCCTTTATTAACATTCCGCCCCTTTCATTCTCTCGAAGTAGCAAGTGAACAAGATAGACAAAACCAGACACAAAAAGCGCATAATGACTATTCAAAGACGAGTAGACATGTGTGTATGCATGTATGTATATATAAAATATATTAACATACATATATATATGTATATATATATATATATATATATATATATATATATATATATATATATATCTGCACAAATATATGCATATATGTTGAGAGAGAGTTATACATAACAAGAAAGGATTATAGTCAGATTCTTGTAGGAAACAAAGAAATAAACAATGCTGGAAGTAAAAGAAAAAAAAAAAAACTAAAAATGATGTTTACCTCGTCCTTCTTCCTGTAACGTCCGTCCAGTTTGGACGCCAATTCCTAACAAAAAAAAAAAAAGTTGTTACCAATTTGTTCCATGTAAGGTTGTAAAGCAAAAAACAGAAAAATAAGAGTTTTTTTAATGCATGAAAGTTGCTTATATAAACTAGGATTTGCAATGTGTTAAGAGTCAATGAAGGTCAAATCAAAAACCTTCACCAAAGAATTCCAGTTCAATATGTTTTAAACAATATTAATTTGAAATTGATGGTCCCAATAAGCGGTAAAAAAAAGAGAAAGCAAGAAATTTATGCCATGAACCCAAAACCATTAAACACGAACAATCGAAAACCAAAAACAAACACAAACAACATACTTCCCAATAAACTATGATCTATTTTCTTACCAATATCCTTTCCTTCACTTCCTTTTGAATCAACTGAACATTGAGTCGCCGTCAAAAAAGTGAAAAGAAAAACCCCAAAAAGGATGACACAAGCACGAGAAAATGAAATCGTCGCCATTTTTAAAATAAATCTCAAAAATCTCTGCAGAATTTTGAGTTTCTCCCAGATCCCAAAGTCTCTCTACTCCTGTAGGTCTGAAAATTTGAAGAGAATATGGCTGTATTTATATGAAGAAAACGGCAGGATAAAGACAAAAGCGTCAAAAGTCAAAGGTCAAAGGGAAAAAAGACAAGGTCAAAGCCAAAGTTACGCCGCAGATCGAGCGAAGTCGGGCTTCAGATCCCGACGATCAGAAGTTTCGGTTCGTAGAGTTTGACGCCAAAATTTTGCCACGCGGCGATTTGTGTGTAAACTTAAGTCAGAGAGTGTTTAAAAACTACGATTCCCGGTTCAGGCGGCCACACCTTGGAAAAGGTACAATCGTTCGTTGATTAGGTTCGTCCGTACGGTACGGTATCTTAGAGTTCCGTATGTTCGGTTGCATCGTGGAGTCGGGCGCTGTCAATTCGGCGCTTTATTGGACCGGCGGAATTGTCTGGTTCGTTGAGTGCGTTGTTTTGGTTCGAGTCTCTACTGATTTTTTGTGGACAGACAAGCTATTGAGATTTGTGGGACTACACCGTGAATAGCTATTAGAGTTAAAAAAAAAATAGTGCAAAGGAACAATTAGTGTTACTAACGTTTTTATAGGTTCAAGGGCCTAAGGCCAACAAAACATTAAAGCTACACAGTGAATCGTTATTAGCCTTATGTACGCTATATCGGCATCCCAAAATTTTGACATTGATACCTTAAATATAATAAAGAACAATGTTTAAGGATGTGGACCATAATCTGCCACGTCTCTTGACACTAAATTAGAATGAATGACGCTATTTTTTTCTTTATACAAATAATTTCTATACGCTAATAACGATTCAAGGTGTAATTTATACATGTAACACTAATTTGGATACACATTCCTGTGGTGTAGCGGCTATTGGCTGCGTTCACATAGTCTGCTTTTAAACATGTGAGAACAAGTCCATGTGATTTTCTCCAGTCTTTATTACTACGAATCAAATCTGAGGGCACTTTCCCATGGCAGCGCCTGTCACTTTCGCATTTTGATGCCGTTATCTAACACGTTTTCTGTACGGTTGTACATTTTCCGTAGCAATTTTAGTGTGGACTAACACATTTCATACACTACACTATTTCAAAATCGCCTAATTCATGGTCATTGACGCTAATTAAACTGTACCTATATCAGCGTAAAGGAAAAATTAGAATTATTAATTCTATTTTAGGGTCGAGGGTCAAAATTTGGAGGCGTCCAACTATTCATATTAACACCAATAGTGATTCACGGTGTAGTGTACATTTGCTAACATTGTTGGCGCCGCATGATTATTGTTTGGTTAAAATGTGTTATCGGCTGATGCGCTTATGAACATTTTTTTGAGACGACTGTTTACTTCAGTCTTCCTTTGAGTTATCCTTAGGGTGAACCTTCTTCAGGCTCAAAGTGAGGTTGTTCACTAGAAAATATTTCATTTTTGTATGAGGCTGCACAGCTTTCTTTTTATTTTTAAACATCTTTATTGGAGATTTGGCAAGATTCTCCAATTATTTCTGCGACAATGTCGACCATCCAATTTGTTGTTTTTAAAGCCAAAGCTCATTCTATTTAGTGTTTGGCTACACCGTGAATCGCATATATTGTTACTAACAATATATCTGGGCCTTTAAATTTTGACCCTTGAACCCAAAATAGAACTTATAATACCATATTTTTCTTTACTCTAATTTAGGTACGGTTTAAGTAGCTCCATTGACTGCAAAATGGGTGGTTTTTAAATAGTTTTTGGTACAAGATGTGTTAGTCCGTACTAAATTTGCTTGTTTTTTTGTACATTCGTACAGAAAGAGTATTAAATAAAGGCGTTTACACACGAATGTGAGTGTGTCGACACGTAATAGCGCACTCGGATTTGACTCGAAGTCATATAGACAAGAGAATTGCGCGAACCTAACCTTGCTTTTTCAAACGTCATCCAAAAGATTGTTAGATGTATAAATTTTGTAGCTACTCTTGGTTTGGATATCTTTACCTTCTCTAAACTCTGATAAATAGCTTGGTGACTTGTCTTTTGTGTAATGTGCTACGATGTTGAAATCTTTGGTGCTGAGATTCAGCTCAATCACTCGTAATGGTCGATGTCATGTATTAAGAGAGTTACAGATATCAAATTCGGGTTGCTTTTCAAGCAATAGGTGGGATCCGCCATTTGGACTCCTTTTGCGATGGTAAGTCCCTCTCGCATAAATTTGATTATGCATCCAATTTACCACACTGAGGTGATGCCACTTTCTTCAGTTTGCAGAGTGGAGTAGAGATTCCTCTTGAAATTTGCGTCATAAAGAATGTTTTTTGTTGTCTGAAATCTCAGTTTGCCATCTTCTAGTGCTTTGATTTCTGTGTCACCAATTCTCTTGGCGAGCATCGTATCAGTTTTTCCTTATATAAATGCAAGAAGGTGCGGTCTCGATGAAGTTTGTATAGCACGTGTGAGTGGAGGCGGCAATGTCCATCATTCAAGCGTAGTCGCAAACACGAGAAGACAATGCCACCATTGCAAGCAAATAAACGATCTCTTTCCGCTTGTCTTTCCCCTTCCTCGTTTTGCTTGTCATACGTGTACTTGCCACACATAGAGATAGTGTGTCCAATTTTGCCGCAGGAAAACATTTATTACCTGTCTTTTTGTCTTTAACATGATTGTCGTATTTATCTTTGTTGTCTTATTTTCATATGGAAACGCCTAAGCTTACCCGTATATTTTCTGGTTGGACATGATTCTGGCGACTAACTCGTCCTTTAGGAGCATTTCCACAGCTTCATTCCAATTCCAGAGTGCAACCTCCCGCTGTTCAAGCCGGGTGAGATTGTGCTTATTGTTGATTATGAGGGATAGCCTGAGAAGGGTAAACTTTGTATCCAATAGGAGGGTGAAACCGTCGTCGTCTTCTTCAGCCAAGAAATTCAGGTAGTGGGAGGTGTAGACCACCAGAAAATTCCCATCTTGCTATACGATTGCCATTATTGTTTTTCCAAGTTTCATACGTAATGTCATTCATGCTAGATTGTGTGTTGCTTCAAATGTCTCCCTGATTTTGGATGAAGTCTTAAGTTTCTTCACGTCACTGACCTTGTTATCTTCCAATTTAATGTTTTCTGCACGAATCTCTCTTGTACCCCAATCTTTGATTGGCGTTTCCTTATCATTCTTCAAAATATTTGCTAGAACAATTTTTTCTCTGTTAAGAATTCTTAAGGAATTCGTCTCTTTCGGTGCGCCTTCGTCCTTGCTCCTCTATAACTGATAAGTGGAGCCTTCAAACTTATCATGGGCGCCAAGCGGGCCATTGACCAATTGACATCAACAATTTTTAGCCTTCTTGACCTGTTGACTTAAGTCACTCATTTTGAGCCACGATAAGGATTGTTGGAGCCACTCACGTTTATATTAAGAAGAAATTATTGTAGAATTAATATGTGAGAATTAATGTGAATTTTCTCTTCTGAATTATAAATTTCTCTATCTATGTTCATGAAAATTTAATGTGTATGAGCTGGTTGATATTTGATGTGAGTTAAATTCGCTTCTGCATTGTGCAATTTGTCAATTTTTGCGTATTCCGATTGTGTTATCGATCCTTTCAATTGGTATCGGAGCGGGTTAGCTCCACATTGAGGATCTAGTGAGTTAGGTGTGAGAGGGAAGAAAAAGAAGAACACACCCTCTCCATCCGGACCGAGGATGCCTATGGGGACCTCGGGAACTCCGCCGACACCCGAGCCATCTTTTCGGGGTCCGAGCGAACGAGAATTCAATTACGGTGAAGGAATTGCGCCAAATTCCGAGGAGTTATTGCCAGCTAAACCCTTCGGATTGGATCAACCTAAAGAGAAGGAAAGTTATGACATTCGGTTAGATAGAGACACTTATAAGGAGTGGGAGAAATTTATGAAAGAAAAGGATAAAAAGGTGAAAAATGAAAATGTTTCGGTGAATGAGGAATCCGAGGGCAGCTCTAGCTCTAGTTCTAGTAGCAGCTCAGATAATTCGGATGATGATGAAAAATATAAGAAAAAGAAAAAGATAGAAGAGGATTTTGATTTTGATAGTGAGTTGGAAGGAGAAGAAGATTTTCAAAGGGAGGCAAGCCGGTTATCTTTGATGGATCAAACTACGCTATTTGGAAGAAGAACATGAGAGCGAGTCTCATCTTGAAGAAGTTATGGAAGATCGTCAACGATAAGGAGAAAATGCCAAAAGATCCCAAGGCGTAAAATTTGTGGAGATTGAAAGATATGGCGGTCATGAATAGATTGATTCAAAGTTGTACCGGATCCGTCCATTATTATTTTCTTATTCATGATACCGCACATAAATGTTGGCAAGCGTTAGAAAATCATTTTGAGAAAGGAGTCAAAGATAAGGCAAATTATGTGTTCAAGGATTTCATTAAGTTTAAGTTTAAGCATAATGAGTCAATAGATGATGGAGTCAAAAGATTTTATATTTTGTTGGAGCAATTGAGTAGTCTTGGTAAAATTGTACCCGAAAATGAAAAGTTACAAGTGTTTTTAGAGGGATTACCCGAAAGATATTCTACGCCTAGTGAAATAATTCAATCTAAAAGGAAGGCTACACTTGAATATGCGGTGAATTATTTGAAGTCCATTGAGAAGTATAGAGAGAGTGTAGGTAGAGGTTTTGAAAGTAGTGGAATTCATAATGTAAATACCTCAGATTCCCCGGATCTTACTTTGTTCCGAGGAAGAGGGGGTATTAGAGGAAATTTTAGAGGAAGAGGTAGAGGAAGAAGTCAAAATGTTGAATTTAGTAGAATTCAATTTCATAAATCTAACACCACTAACGTGACTTGTTTCAAATGTGATAAGATTGGGCCATTGCAGCCGAGTGCCCGGATAAGGAGAAGAGATGCAATATTTGCCACAAGTGGGGTCATGTGAGCTCTCGTTGTTTCCAACGAGAACGGGAAAATTCTTCCTTTTATGATGATCGAAGAAATGGACGAGGACGTGGCCGAGGACTGGGACGCGGACGCGATCGTGGCCAATTAAGAGGATCCAGTTATCAAGGAAATTATACGGAATTTGAAAAAGATATTGAGGAGCGATATTACAATTTGGCTATTTTATTGGACGAGAAAACCGGAGCAATTTTGAATTTGGCTTCTAGTAATCATTGTGTAAAAGATTGGATTATTGATACCGGCGCAACTCATCATGTGTGTACGGATTTAAGTCTATTTTTGGACACAAGGAAGCTTACGGTTCCAAAGAATGTCAAGGTTGCGAGTGGACATGTGATTCCCGTGGACACTGTTGGAACGGTCCGAATTGATTTACCGGTGAGAGATAAATTTGGAAATGTTAGAGTGCATAAAGCTAAGTTGAATGATGCTTTGTTTATTCCTAATGGAGTGGTGAATTTGGTTAGTGTTCCTCAAATTCAAAAGGCCGGAGGTAGAGTTATTTCTTTGGAGGATTTTAGAATCATGATTAAAAGTAAAGAAGGAATTCAAATTGGAGAAGGATTTGTGTCGGATAATTTGGTTAGTAAGTTGATTTGGAAACGTCCGACTAAAGAGGAACATTCTATGCTTTCCGTGGAGATGGAGAAAGGTGACCTTAGCCTTTGGCATCATCGGTTATGCCACACTTCGGAGGAAAACATTAAAAGGATGATTAAGAATTCTTCGGTGAGAGGTTTGGAATTGGCGACCGGAGAAAAGGTGAATGGATGTAATGGTTGTAGCAAAGGGAAGCAAATGAGGAAACCACATCCTGTCAAAAATGTACAATTTCGAGCGAGTCAACCTTTGGAACTTATTCATGTGGATTTATGTGGACCTATTACGCCGAGGAGTCTGGGGAGAAATAGATATGTTTTTGTGATTGTTGATGATTTTTCTCGAAAGAGTTGGGTGTATCTTTTGAAAAGGAAGTTGGAGGCTTTTGATTATTTTAAGAAGTTTGTTGTGATGGCTGAAAGGGAAACGGACAGGAAATTGAAAGCCGTGAGGTCGGATAATGGTGGAGAATTTAATGCATTTAAGGAGTTTTCTGAAGAGCGGGGAATCAAGCACCAATTTACCGCCGCTTATTCACCCGAATCTAATGGAGTAGCCGAAAGGAAAAACAAGACGTTGCAAGAAATGGTGTGTGCAATGCTTCATAGCACGAAGCACAATACTTCGCTTTGGGGAGAAGCCATAGTCACGGCAAACTATGTCTGTAATCGAAGATTGACTTCGATTTCTGGTGAGAAGACGCCTCAAGAACTTTGGAGTAGACGGGTTGCGTCCGTACGACATTTAAGAATTTGGGGTTGCCGGGCGACCGTATATATTGACCGAAACAAACGGACCGGCAAGTTTAGTCCACGAAGTTGGAGTGGATTCTTTGTCGGATGTAGTGGGAATTTGAATCAATATCGGATCTTCAATCTTGTGACGCGAAACATAGTGGAGTCACAAGATGTTGACTTCAACGAGAATTTAAAGGCGGCAATGGAATATTCGAACGGCAAGCAGTAAAGCTTGGGTTTTGAAGAAGAAAACAGTTTGGAGGAGTTCGAAGTTGCGGATTCGTCGGATGAGGAAGACAATCACTATGAGACTCCAAAACGGAAACCGAAATTTGGTAAAGTTTCAAATTCTGACAAATTTTATTTGGAATCCAATTTGAGTGATGATAAGTCCGAGAGTTCAAAATTATCATTGAAAAGTCAAAATAGTGAAAAGAGTATGCCATCAATTTTTGAGAAGTGTGAAAATAATGTAATGGAAGAAGAAGTGATTGTTAGGAGAAGTAATCGAGAGAATAAGGGAAAAGCACCAGAGCGATTAAGTCTTCAAATGAAAGCTAGTGATAAATCTCATAATTTTATTTCAGAGGCTAAGTTAAATAAATTCCTTTTATAGCAATTACTGCAAAAGAGTGTAATTGGTGACCCGAAATCTTATACGGAAGCTAGAAATTCGGGTGATTGGGAGTCTAAGTGGAAAGATGCATTTAACAAGGAATTTGAATGTAGTGTTGAGAATGAGACTTTTGAGGAAGTAAAATTGCCTGAGGGAAAGAAGGCCATAGATTATAAGTGGGTATTTAAAACAAAAACTGGTGCTTTTGGTGAATTGATTAAGTATAAAGCAAGATTAGTTTGAAAGGGATTTTAGCAGAAAGATGGAGTGGATTATACGCAGACTTATGCTCCCGTGGTCATGTTTGATTCTTTGAGGATGATCATCGCATTGGCGGCAGCCGAAAAGAAGCACATCCATCAAATAGACGTGGAGACCGCCTTTCTCAATAGATATCTCGAGGAGGAGGTTTATATGAAGATTCCAGAAGGAGTACCATCTAAACCCGGTTTAGTGTGGAGACTAAAGAAATCCCTGTATGGGTTGAAGCAAGCACCGAAGACATGGTATTTACGCTTACATAAGGTTTTGATTGATTTTGGATTTGTGAGAACAATTTCAGATTCCAGTGTATATGTGAAAGGAAATGGAGTGGATCAAATTATTTTTAGTGTCTATATGGATGATTTCATTATAGTGTCAAATAGTTTAGAGAAAATCAAGGAATTGAAGTCTTATTTGAAGAAGCATTTTAAGGTGACAGATTTAGGTGAAGCAAAATATATATTGGGAATTGAGGTGATTAGGAGTAAATCCGGATGTATTAAATTGAGTCAAGAACAATATTGTAAAGAAGTTCTTACTCGATTTTCTATGTTAGGTTCTAAGCCCCTTAGCACACCTCTAGACCCGAAATTACAGCTTAGCAAATTTGATGATGAGGAAATTGTTAACGTCCCATATAAAGAGGCAATTGGATGCCTAATGTATTTGAGTGTCGCGACAAGACCGGATATTTCTGCAGCTGTCTCAATTGTAAGCAAGTATAGTCAAGCTCCAAAGAAGCAACATTGGGAATCGGTCAAGCGGATTTTCAGGTATTTGGCCGGACATTGGACATTGGATTGGTTTACCGAAGTGGAGATGATTTGGATTGCTTCGGATATTGTGATGCTGACTTGGGAGGCGACTTTGACACAGAAAAGTCCACCTCCAGTTATGCTTTTGTATTGAGTGGAGCGACAATCTCATGGAGCTCCAGATTACAGCCTACAGTGGCTTTAAGTTCAACTGAAGCGGAGTACATGGCAGTTTGTCATGTGGCAAAGGCTTCAATTTGGATTAAGGACATGTTGAGTGAGTTGGGAATTTTTGTGAAGTGCATGAGGATTTATTTAGACAGTATGAGCAGTATTGCTTTAGTGAAGAATCCGGTGTTTCATAAAAGGAAAAAAAACATATTAGAATTCAATGGCATTTTGTGAGAGATTTGATAAAGGATAAAGAGTTAGAATTTGTATTTGTTCCTACTCTGGAGGAAGCAGCAGATATGTTAACTAAAGCTGCAATGCATAATGTCTTTGTTAGAGGAAGACCTAAGTTAGGATTATTTTCAGTGTGGTGTGATTTTGACTTGGTTTTAGGGTGTAACATTAGGGTTGTAAGGGGGAGAGTTACACTCCTAAATATGGTGTGAGTTTTATTAGGATTGAATCCAGAAGGAGATTGTTTCTGTAATACGTAACGTCGAAATCAATTGTATAGACGACGAAGGAGGTCTCATCCTTGTTTATGTTTAAGATTGAGAAATAGGAAATAGTTTAGAGAGTGTTTTACGGTAACTTAAGATT